>MNCI01026273.1:57156-84559 GCA_015680685.1 Gnetum montanum | reverse complement strand
TTTTTGCCATTTTTCTAACTCCTACAAAGGTTTAACTAAGAAATCAACACTTAAACATCAAAGTACAAAAGTTGAACCCTTCCAACAAGCTTCAGTGACACTTATAATAAAAATTAATTAATAAAATAAGAATAAAATAATCAATCTACCATGGTCTAACCTTAGCCAAGTGTAACTAACTAATGAGATAAGGTATTTAAATATTCAAAGTTACACGTTATATCTACTAATCCATGGATGTGTTGTGACCACAAATGGCATCGAAAGACAAGTATATGCAAGAAGGAGGACCATCTCAACAAAGGGAGAAATGGCCAAGAATGGAAAGGGACCAAGAACAAGCCTAGGAAGAACCACTTGCAACCCACACCATAGGTCCTCTTAGGAAAGAGGCTAAGGTGGAGTCTATTTGTCAAATTCCAAAACCAAGAGTAGCAATAGAACATTCCCACTAGGATAAAGTACCATCTCAGTAATCAAACCTTGAGGTGACCTTGACAAAAGCTTACTTGAATCAAATTAGATCAAGGGAGGTTCAAAAAATAATGCTCTATGAGTTAAAATTTGTCTCTTTCCTAAAGCAAGCACCTAAATAAGTACAAGACCAACTAAAGACCTCTCCTTTATAGTCAATTATCACTTCCACTAGGGGGTGGTACATGGAAGAGACATTCTTATTCTAGAACAATAGGTAGGGTAGTTCAATGGTCAAAATCAAGGAAATCTTAGTGTTCTACTTAGTGCAAGCCATTACTAAAGTGCTTGGGTTGTTAGGAATTGGGGTGAATCTTGCTGAGATTCTAATGTAGGTGGATCTAGCATCAAAAAGGAATGGGTTCAATAGTGCTATGGTGTTGACCACAAGGAGTATGGTGCACTCACATCAGTAGAAAGAATTCACTACAAGATTACAGAATTTCACCTAAATCCCACGATGAGGTCTAGCAAAATCACGACCTTTTCTACCCATGCCTACACTTCTCTGAGTGGGAGATTCCCTATCAATCTTCCATAACTAATCTATCTGGAGATAGGTAAGTGATTTAAAGAGAATGGATGTGGAAGGAAGGTATTTCCTTTCCTATGCCTCATCAAAAAGCTTTGTTGGAGGGAAGGGATACTCCATTATACAAATGATGCTATCAGGCATACTCCAATTACTAATTGGGTAGAGATGATGAAAGAGAAAATGCTTGCAATAGTCATTTAAGAAGAGGAGTAGAAACCACCACCTTCACTTGCCACTCAAATAACTATGCTAAATGTCATTGCAACAACCCAATGATTGTGTGAATATAGAGAATGGATCTTAAGTGACCAAGAGCAATGAGTAGGCACAAGTGACAGGGACCCATCTATGTACTAGCCAATGATGAGTCACCTAAATGAGTTGGCCCAAACAGTTAGCATGATGGAGGGATGTGGATATATTTTCTCAACACAATGAACATAGTTGTCCATGAGGTCGAATCCTAGCACTAGAGAGGATACAGTATCTCTCACAAAATAGCAACCACTCCCAAAAATTTCTAGGAACACTATGACCTTCTTGGTGTGCTTGGAGAGAGGTAATGGAGTAGCAATTCTAGTGATGCAGCACCAAGGATAGGAGACAGCATCATAGGTGGTTACTAATAGAATTGTCAAAATACTCAATGCACCTTCAGTGTCGATACTAGCATCACTACAGTTAAATATGTGTAGATGTTCACAGGGATCATAAGTAGTAAATTAAGCATAGCATAGCATGAACAATTGCTAGACCAACTAGTGGGAACTATACAATTGCTTCTGGACATCTTTCATATTCTAGATAGTATTACTACAACCCAATTGAAGCTACTAGAGGTAAGGGGAAAAAACATTATCTTGTAAGAATAACTTGAAATAGCCAAAGAGCTAAATGAATGCTTAGCTACTAAAGTTGTTGAATTAAGAGCCCAAACTATCAACCATACAATTTTCAATCAAGCACTAATAAGAGATGAAGCTCTTGAATAGCTTCACACCAAACTAAAAGGGGTTGAGGATGTGATGGAAATAGTGGTGTTCAATTAATCCTTAGTAGAGGATACTTAGTACAAAATTTAAAAGGCCTTGGATTTGACCTACCAGGAGAATGTGCAACTAATCACAAAAAACCATCACCTACGAAATGTTGATGAGTATAAGTAATAGTTAACCAACTTTATCCATCAATAGCAAGAGAAACTAGCTAGATTGAAAATAGAGCTAAGGAGATTAGAAACTAAAAATAAAAACCTCTTCATAGAGGAGGTTTTTACCCTTTGCCAAAAAACTACAATAGAAGTAGCCTCATGGAAATCAAAGTCTCTCAAATTTGAGAGAGTCAAAGATCATTACAGATATCAAGTTGGTCTATAGAAAGAAGTTAATGAAAAGCACATCTAGTTGGCGAAGGCAAAAGTAAATAAAACCCTCTAACAACTCTAGCAAGGAAGAGAAGTTTGGAAACCTTTCATTAATGGGATAAATGCCTATAATAATGCAAAAATCCACATGAAGGAGTTGCAAATTGAGGAGATGAAAGAATATGTAAAGCTTGCCAATCTTCGATATGTAAATCTAGCTAAGTTAACTATTAGACAACCATATTCAGAATTGGAGAAGAAAGTGCCCAATTCATACTTTTTGTATAAGGTTGTGTTCAAGCACCACAAGGACACCAAGCAAAAGCTTATGGTGGCAAATGTGAAACTTAAGGTTCTTAAGGGTAAATAAACTATTTAGAGATCTACTGTAGAGAACCTAGCCAAAAGAATGAATCACTACCAAGAGGTGCAAAACACAATTAGGGCATTTGATGTCAAATTCAAATAATTCATTGCCTGGTTTGTCAATGTTAAGGAGTTGTTCCTAGTAATGTCCTGTCTTTGGGATATCCCCCATTCCAGCCCATATTGGTGATGCCACATGGACTATGAATGATATCCAAAGTAAGGAGGAGAAGATGAAGGCATTATTGAATGCCTTTCACCTTCCACCAAAGATAGCAACCATAGTAGGAAAGTCACAGTCACCTCAACCACCACACATGGTCAAAGCTGATGAAGGTCCTTCAGAACCTTAGAAACCTCCACTGCCTAGGATTGTCTAATCTTCCTAGCCATCTTCATGCCATCAAAGAATGTTTTATTCAATTTTGAGTAGTCATGTCATGGTGTTCAATTTTGTGTCATGAACACCATAATTTTTGTAATGTTGATTTGTACACTCAGGCACTTCATTTTTCCAAGTTAGTTTGTTATGTCAAGGGTCAATCAATAATCCCATACCTTTCAAATTTTGTAAAGGAACTCAAGAACAAGTTTTTATTCAAGTGGGAGTATAATGAATCATCATTGTATCACAACAATGAACCCCCATTAATGTGACCTTATCAACGAGGCACTATTGACATGGCCTCATCTACATGGTGTTGCCTCATTGACATAGTATTTGCTTCACCTATGAGGCCCCATTATAATAAAATATATAAATACGCACTCACTAGCATGTTTATGTGAAGTCCTATCATAGTTATAGTAGAGCTCTTGTAGTTTTGTTATTTTAGAGTTATAATATTTCTCTAAGTGCCTACAACAAGAGTTAGAAAGTGTATGGATCTTTATTCAAGCATTGTTGTACCTAAACACACTAGTGTGAATAGCAATAAAGATTAGCCTTTTGATCAAACCTTCCAACACTTGGAACAGATTAATGATTTATTTATGCATTTATTATTTTTATTAATTATGTAATTAATTAAGCTAAATTATACTTTAAGTGATTAGTTAAATAATTAAGCTAAATATATTAAACACAAAAGTACGACCACTTCAAGTGTAAACATGTATTCACTTGGTAATCCTAGTAGCATTATTCCTTGGTTCACCCAATAGCATAGTGCTTGGTAATCCCAATAGTGGATACATAGGTTCAGGACATGTACAAAAAGTGGGACTAGATGCTTATGTTAGGATTACTTAATTAGTTATTAAATTACTTCATTTCTCTATTTTAAGCACCCGAAACATAAAACATAAAATAATAAAAATCATATGCCTTGATTACACTTAACAATATCTTTGTGCATCACAAGTTTAATTGAGAAGACAACAAATGACTATTAGGGTAAAGTTCACTTCCTAGGATACTAGTGTACCAAAAGACATAGAGACCACAAAATTTAACTAGATCACATGTGAAATCTTTGTGATTTGTATGGTTGGGTGTAGGGGTATCTTGCCCACTCATCAGTTATGTTTACATATTAAACATGCTTGGAAATGAACATCCAAAATTTGTAATGACTTATAACTAAACACCAATGAAGTCATTTTAAGTGATTAATCTACTTTGTCTACTTCTTTTCTTTACATTTGGAAATATCTTCAACCATGTGTTCTCTACTCTATTTAGCAACTTCACTATTGATGAGCAGTGAAGGTACCCCTACACCCAACCATATGAATCACAAAGCCTTTATGCATAATCCGGTTGAATTCCATGGACTCTCTAGTTTCTAGTGCACTAGTCTTCTAGGAAGTTAATCTTGCATGAATGTTGTTCATTATCTTCCCAATTAGACTTGTGAAGTACAAAGATATGGTTAAGTGTAATCGAGACATATTATTTTTATCATTTTATGTTTTATGGTTTTGATGCTTAAAGAGAGAGATGAAGTAATTTAATAACTAATTCAATTTAACTAACTAACTAGTCTCTAGCAAGTCCTAACATAAGCATCTAGTCCCACTTTCTGTACACATCTTGAACCCACATATCTAATACTAAGTTACCAAGTGCTACACTACTGGATGCACCAAGCAATAATGCTGCAAGGATTACTAAGTGAATACATGTTTATGCTCAAAGTGGTCATACTTATGTGCTTAATCTATTTAGCTTAATTGATTAAAGTCTAATTTAGCTTAATTGATTAAATATTTAATAAAAATAATGAATGCATAAATAAAACATTTAAGCTATCTAGAATGCTACAAGGTTCATCAAGAAGCTTGTCTTTATTTTCATACACACTAGTGTGACTTAGGTACAACAGTTCTCAAAAAAAGATCTCTACACTCAATGACTCCTACTACAGGCACTCGGGAAAAATATTCTAACTTTCAAATAGACAAACTACAAGAGCTCTACTACTACTATGACTTTAATGCCCATAAACACGGCTAGGAGCTTATATTTATAGTTTTTCCTATAATATTGCATTGATGGGGCACCATAGACATAGCAAATGCTACATCGACTTGACCCCATCAACGAGGTAACACCACATAAAAGGGGCCTCGTCAATGGGGGCCTATCAACAAGGCCACATCAATGGGGGCCCATCAATGATGCCACATCAACAAGGACCTATCAATGTGGCACATTGATTCTCATCATACCCCCACAACTAGATGAAAACTCATCCTTGAGTTTCTTAACAAAATTAAGAAGATATGGAATTATTGACTAACTCTTTAACAAAATAAACTGATTTGACAAAACTAAGTACCCAAGTGTACAGATCCCATGAATTAAAAAAAATTGTGGTGTTCATGACACAAAATTAAATACCATGACATGACTCTACAAAAATTTGGATAGCACATCCTCTAATTACATGAAGATGATGGAGAAGATCAAACAATCCCTGGCAGTGGTGGCTCCTAAAGCTCTAAAGAACCTTTGCTAGCTCTAGGCATGTGTGGTAGCTAAGGTGATTATGGTTGTTTTGCTATAACTACTGTGCTGACTGAAATCGTCAGTGCGAGGCTGGAACGTTACGGGCACCGAAAGATCCACGAACAAGCACAGTCGACCCTGCCTCCGCTTGAGGGCAAGCTGGAGTGGAAGAAGGCAGAGTGCCTTGAATGGTCCGCACGCAGATCAAACAAGGACTTCCCCGAGCGTCATCTAAGTGTTATACGCTGGGTTATGTGTAAACAGTGCGTAAACGGTGAAACAGGCGCAAACAGCGTAAGCGTAGAGGGGCGTAAACAACGTCAAACGTGAACAGCGTAAACAAAGATAGGCCCAGCGTAAGCGTATATAGGCATGAACAGCGTAAACAGCATAAACAAGTGCAAAAGACGTAAACAGATGCAAGCGGTCTAAACAGTGAGCATACACGGACGCAGACGGAGCGTAAACGTAAGCAGGCGTAAACGAAGCGTGGGCCAAATTGACATAAAACTGTAAAAGAACTTGCAATAAGCGTGAAAAGTGGATTATAGAGTTAAAATTTTGTGCACCGGTCTAACGCAGTTGTGTAGGGACACAAGGCGGATGTAAAGCCCCAGTGGATGAAGGGATGCAGCTGGCTAACCTGGTAGGCGGAGCGTGGATCGTGCTCGGCGTACAGGACTTCCAGCGTAAGCGTAAGCATAAGGGGGTTTCTGCAACGTAATTGCTCTGGGTCTGCTCTGGTAAATTTTTGCTGACCCCGTAAATGCGGAAAACTGGGCTATTTTTAGGGGTACGGTTACCGGGAAAATCGGACTGGGAGACACGTGGCGTTAGACCGGGCGTTTACAATTTAGAAACATGGTATACACTAGGTGTATACGCTACAACAGGTCAGCGTATACGCTGGGCGTAAACTTGGATGGATGCTGGCGTATACGCTGGGGTGTATACGCTGATGGATGTTGGCGTATACACTGGGGCGTATACACTGATGGATGTTGGGCGTATACGCCGAGGGATATCCACTTGCTTCAATCCTTGCTCTTCGGTGTAATCTTCATGCTGTCATTGGAGATCTTGTCGTCGAGCGTGCGCATCTACCGTACTAGGGCGTGTACGCCGGAGAGCCGGTCATATACACTGGAGTGCTGGGCGTATACGCTGGGCGTAGACGTAGGGTGTACACGCTGGCACAACACTTGGTTTAAAACTGGGCGTATACGCTGGGTGTATACGCCAGCACAACACTTAGTAAGAACCAGGTGTTTCGATTCTCAAAATTGCCCTGTGTGACTTCAAATGTAGCCAAAGTCGCCTGTGGGTCATGGGGATCTGCTTCTTGTCAGACAGATGCTAAACTCAAAGATTTTTGTGGTGTTTCATTGGCCCCTCTTTGTTGATGCTTGGAGGAATCGACCCGAGAAGCGTCGACAAAGAAGCGCAAAACACCACAAGCAACTTGATAAAAGCTTTGTCCTTTGCCACTTGACCAGACATCATCGTACCATGTTCGGTGGTGAATGGGATTAAAAGGGCGAGATTGGTAACTGGGAGGAGGGAAGGGATCATGGGGATCGGTGGTTGCCCACAGGATCATGCTGAGAAAATGGGATGCTTAAGTGTGCGGCATGCCGGTCCTTGTCGATAGCCATGCTTTTGGCAGACTCGAAATTCAAGCATGTGATGTGCGTTCTTTGGCGGAACAGTGCTCTTGGTGATTTCTCAAGAGAACCGGTTGTCACTACCAAAGCCACAGGGTGATATTTTGCATTCTTTGGAGGAACAGCTCCCTTCTTTGAGGAAACTGTTAGCGAAGAGCCAAAGCCATGCGATAGGATATTTCTTGACTGCTTTTGACATGAGTTCGTACTTTCAAGATCGATACCTTCCCGCCTGGGGCTTATATGGGAAGTGCCAAGGGTCCCGTATTTTTTTCTTTTTGAAATTTGTCCTTGTACTCATGCGCGAATATTGTGCTCTGTGTGTTGCGACTGCTGTAATGTTTCGCAGTGTGCAATAGTTTGGCAAACAGATAGTGGGTTTTCGGGGAATGGGAATGTGCGGGTTAACGGTTCGATTTAGTCTTGCCAGGTGGACAAATATACATTGCCTCATCTTGCTGCCTATGATGAAACGCACTCTCGTACAAGAACTTCCGAGCATCATCCTGCAAACACAACTCCAAAGAGACAAGAAAACCATGAATGAATTAATGAGTTTAGATTTAAACAGCTTCAGGTGAGAAAATATATTGTGGCGATTCTGAGCATTGGATGTGAATGTCGACGATGCTGATGAGGGATGCAATGATTCTGATGAATGTGGCTGTGGAGTGAAGAGTCAAAGATGAATGTGCCAGTTTACAGTCTTGACGGACTATTATGGGTTAGTTTTATGTCATAACCCATTGGACATTGCTTGTTTAGCGTCGTGGAAGACGTTACATTGCCAGTTTTGAGTCTTAGCGGACCATGAAGAGGCAAGCTAGTTTATAGTCTTAGCGGACTCAGATGGCCGAAACGGTAGCAGTTTACTGTCGTGTCGGACGGATGCTATTTTATCGTCGTTGCGGACACTGTGGGGTATCAGTTTAGTATCATAATACTAGGACCATGGTGGCGTCAGTTTTAAGTCATAACCCAAGACTGTTCTGTGGTATCAGTTTATAGTCTTAATCCAGGACTTATCTGTGGTATCAGTTTATAGTCGTGATTCTAGGACTAATCTGTGGTATCAGTTTATAGTCATGATTCCAGGACTAGTCTGTGGTATCAGTTTATAGTCATGATTCCAGGACTAATCTACGGTATCAGTTTATAGTCATGATTCCAGGACTAGCGTGTACCTGAGTTCGAAGTCATGTATAGAACGGTTTTAGGAATAAGTTATTGGTTGGATTTGCAAACTCTTTTCTGTCCATGTCAGCTAGCTTGAATGCCCCGTTGTCGAATGCTTTGATGACCAGATAAGGCCCTTCCCAGTTGGCTGAGAATTTATCTGGGTGTTCGCGGACAGCTTTAAGCATGAGGTCTCCTTCTTTGATGGGGCGCTTATGGATGTTATGTCGGTGTCGTTGCCGTTGTTGTTTCTGGTACCATTCGATCTGATCGAGTGCCCGCATGCGCTCCTCCTCCACTGAGTCCAGGTTAATGATGCGTAGATCATTGTTTTGCTCATCGTCGAGAAGTCCGGAAAGTGTGATCCTTAGGGACGATACCTGTAATTCTAAAGGCAAAACAGCTTCTGAACCATAAACAAGACTGTATGGAGTTTTACCTGTCGAAGTCCGATGTGTAGTACGATATGCCCATAATGCATATACCAGTTGTTCGTGCCATCTTCGTTTACTTTGGGCAAGCATCTTTTTGAGTACTGTGATGATTGTCTTATTTGTTGATTCTGCCTACCCATTGCTCTGAGGATAATAAGGGGATGAAAACGAATGTTTGATCCCTAGACTATCGCAAAACGTTTTGGTCTCGGCACTACTAAATTGTGGCCCGTTTTCAGTGACGATTGTCATGGGAATGCCAAAACGGGTCACAATGTTTTCAAGGATGAAGTGGCACACGTGTTTGGAAGTAGTTTTGCGAAGGGGTGCCACCTCTACCCATTTCGTAAAGTATTCAGTTGCTGTTATAATAAGGCTATGCCCGGCAGAAGATGTGGGTGTTATCGGGCCAATGAGGTCTAGTCCCCACTTTTGGAAGGGCCATGTGATTGGTGTTGTATGCAACTCATTTGGTGGAATATGGATGAGATTACCGTGTTTTTGACAAATACTACATGTTTTGACCTTGGATTGACAGTCGTATTCCATGTGTGGCCAGTAGTAACCTAAGCGTCTTATTTTGGTTGCCATTGCTTTCGGTGCAATGTGTCCCCCACATATCCCGTCGTGTACTTGTTCAACAATAGTTTGAGCTTCGGTGCTATTGACGCATGTCAGCAGTATGCCTTCGTAGGATCGGCGACACAATGTATCCCCTATTAGTGCATATTGTTTGGAGCGTTTGCGTACTGCATCCTTTTGTGCATTTGTTAAATGTTGTGGCATTTCGCCGCGCAGAAGGTATTCCTTTACGTCGTCGTACCATTCGTTAGCGTGTGTTGTACTGACAGATGCGATTGGTAACATGTCGAGAGTGTTCATGATGGGCTCAGTACAACTGGTTACGGAGCTTAGTAGTGCGTGAAACATGTCAGGGGATATGTTTAATGCCAACGTTGCTAATACGTCTGCAATGGTATTGTCATTCCTAGAGATATGTTGGACATCAATATTTTCGAATTGTTTAAGTAGGTGTTTGGCCAAATCACAGTATGGTTGTAAGTGTTGCGCTTTACATGTATAGACGTCTGTGACTTGGTTTATGACTAGTTGTGAGTCCCCTCTGACTACAAGCCGTGTAATGTTTGAAACTAGTGCGGCCGCGAGACCTTTGAGGAGACCTTCATACTCTGCTATGTTGTTAGTATAATGAAAGTTGAAACGATAGGCGAAAGGTTTAATTTCTCCAGAGGGGTATGTGATTACAGCGGCAGCACTTCCTCCTCGAGAGGTGGATGCTCCATCAAAGTTTAGAATCGCATCATAGTCATCTGGCACCGTGTCTACTGCATTTACATTTTCGTCTGGGAATTCGAGTTCTATTGTACCTGGATCATGTGTTGGCGACGCAGTCATTTGATTTGCTATGGCTTGACCTTTTACTGACGATTGTGCCACGTAGTGCAGATCAAACTCAGCTATGATTGCCTTTCAACGGGCTATCCTACTTGATTCGTAGATGTTTCCAGTTATAGCTCTGAGTACATTATCTTTGCAAATTATGTTAACTTAATTTTGGAACAGATAATGTCGTCATTTCTTTAAAGAGAAAACCAAAGTTAAACATGACTTCTCTACGTCGTTGTATCTCTTTTCATGGGCAACCAATGCATGGCTCAAGTAGTATACGGGGACCTCAGTTCCGTCATCTTGTTTCTGGCACAACATGGATACGATTGATGATTCTGATGTGGCCAGGTAGATGTAGAACGGCCTGTCGTTTTTGGGTGGGAATACAGTGGGTAATCAGGCGAGTGCCATTTTAATATTGTCAAATGCTTCTTGGCACTGCGGGGTCCATTCAAAATGGACATTTTTGCGTAGTAGGTGATTCATAGGTGTGAGTTTTCCCGTCAAATTTTCTATGAATCTTCTAATGAATTGTAATCGACCTTGTAGCCCTCGAAGTTCGGTTAGATTGCTAGGTGATTTTAGGTTTGTAATGGCATTAACCTTATCGGGGTCTACCCGTATCCCTGCCTCTGAGGCTACAAATCCAAGCATTTTACCTGTTTTGACACCGAAGATGGATTTCTTTGGGTTAAGCCTTAGTTCGTATTTTAGACAACGTTTTAATACTAAGCCAAGATCTTGTACGTGTTGTTCTGACGATTTTGATTTAACCACTATGTCATCTACATAATCATTGAGCGAGTGTAAGATGTAATCGCTGAAAATATATGTCATCGCCCTTTGATATGTGGCCCCAGCGTTCTTGAGACCAAAAGGCATCATTGTGTAACAAAAGGTTCCCCAAGGTGTCATGAAAGTGGTTCGGAGCTGGTGTTCTGGGTTAATACGTATCTGGTTATATCCCGAGAACCCATCCATAAAGGATAACAGGGCGTGCCCAGCAGTTGAGTCAACTAGTTGATCAATGCTAGGTAAGGGGAAGTCATCCTTTATGGTTGCTACGTTAAGGTCCCGGAAGTCAATGCACAGGCGGATACTTCCGTTCTTCTTTGGGACTATAACCATGTTTGATACCCATTCGGCGTAATCAACAGCCCTAATGAAACCAGCTTGGTAGAGCTTGGTAATCTCACTACGAACTGCTAACGCCACCTCGGGTTTGACCTTTCGTGCTTTCTGTTTTACTGGCCTTAGTTTTGGATCAAGGATGATGTTGTGCTGGAAGATACGAGGGTCTAATCCGGGCATGTCTGTATAGGACCACGCAAATGCTTTCATATTGTCCCTAAGTACATTTTCGATATCTTTAGCTAGACGTGGTTCTAGTAATGTACTTAATTTTAGAATTTTAATTTCCCAATCGGGCATGGTGACGGGGGTTTCGGTCAGAGGGTCTTCGGTAATGTTTTCGGCTTCAATGTCAAGGGACTTTGTCATTCCCTCATACTCGTCAACCGTTTGCTGCGTCGAAGCTATTGTTGCATCATTTATTGATGAGCTTGCATAGACGAGATTCACTTCAATATTCCTTTCAATCGCACCGTATGGTCCATCCATGACCATCGGCTTGGTTAAGCGCTTGCAATCCATTAGGCAAGTTCCTGTCAATAAATGGAGAGCTTGGTAAGATAGCGGAGGTCGTTTTACGCCTTTTGGCAATCTTTGGTGTGCATGTATGAAAATGGATTGACGTGACAGTGGAACGATAGTTTAATGCCTTGTCGGGCAACGAACGGCAGTTTAATGCCTTACCAGGCAACGAACGGCAGTTTAATGCCTTACCGGGTAACGAACGGCAGTTTAATGCCGAAATTTGTGTTTTATACGGTTTATGTGTGTAAATTTTATATCTTTTTTTTTGAAAAATTCAAAGCAAGTTCGAAAAAGCACGAAAAACGAGGCAAAAAGCAAGAAAAATAAAAAAGTGGCAGCGGCGGCGGCGTCAACGTCAGCGTCAGCGCCAGCATCAACGCGCTATAAAAGGGGAGCGGGAGCATCATTCTGTCATTAGACTTTTGGAGCGTGAGTGTAAACCGAGAGCGTAACCCCAGCGTAGACGCCGAGCGAAACCCCAGGGTAAACGCCGAGCGAAAACCCCAGCGTAGACGCCGAGCGAAAACCCCAGCGTAGATGCCGAGAGAAAACCCCAGCGTAGACGCCGCACGCAAGCCACAGCATAGACGCCGAGATGGGCAGAGGCAAAGAACTAGAGGGCCGAGGACAGAAAGGGCCTGAATTGACGTTCGCGGAGGAGAGTGAGGCGATGCTGTGGTGCCTACCCCACCCGAGCGTCCCCGCATGACCTGGATCTTCTGGCAGGTAGGCCTTTGACCCTGTTTTCATTGATTTCTAGCGTAGACAGTAGCGTAGGGTTTCGGTGTCTAGCATAAGTTGGTCTACGCTTGGTGTATACGCTGAGGGTTTCTACTGCGTATGCGCCGGGCGTAAGTTTGGACGTTTCGCAGGGTAAGTGTTCGGCTTAAATTTCTGTATTATGCACGACGTAGATAGTTTTCGGCATGCGGTTTCTATGCCCAGCGTATACGCCGAGCGTAACTGTTTTCGTACGCCCAGCGTATACGCCGAGCATAACAGTTTTTCCTACGCTCAGCGTATACGCCGAGCGTAACTGTTTTCGTACGCCCAGCGCATACGCCGAGCGTAATAGTTTTTCATACGCTCAGCGTATACACCGAGCGTTACTATTTTCGTACGCCCAGCGTATACACCCAGCGTAACTGTTTTCGTACGCCCAGCATAGACGCCGAGCGTAATAGCTAGAAAAATTTTCTACAAACGCCTAATTTTTAAAATGAAGTTTTAGGTATTGATCTTTAGTGCTGTTTTCATGGCTTGTAGAGACATTGAGCCTCCCCTTCTAGTGGTTGAGTTAGTCGGGGTTCTGACATGGTTTGTACCTCTGGAGGGTGGTGACCTGACCTCGAATTTGACCGTTGAGCACAATGGGGTCTGGTTCCGGGATGGGGCTTGCGGATTTTTGGCCTTCTTGCTGGACAATTTCAATGTCGTGGTTTGGTCTCGTCTAGGTGAAGATGTAGCACGGAGTATTATTGAAGCCATGTTACCCGGCGCAGCGGAAGGCGTCAGGATGTTTATGGAGGACATTAATGAAGGACTGCTCGTTGCCGAGGGTGTTCCCCCCGGTGGTCCGAGATCGGCCCGTCCGTTGACACGCGTGTGGGACCAGCTGCCGCGGGAACCCAACTACATCAACAACACATTGTTCTTAGCTGGCCGCGCGCACACTTTGTTTCAGAATCCTCCTGGCACAGTATACCGGGTGGAAAGGTAATTTCGTCTCAGCTTGGGTTATTCCTCTCTTTTTCATATTCAAATACTTACTCCCGTTTTGACACATGTCTTCGCTGTCCTGCAGGCAAAAAATTACGCAATATGGGGCCTACACAGGCGACGATGGGATTGGACTGGCGCATACAGCTGTGGAGGCATTCATGATGGGTCCCACCCTTCGCGGGGCCGTCTTGGCCCACACTAGGGACGCCATGAAGAACTTCCCTAAGAAATTTTCAAAGGCGTTTGCACAATGTACCGCGCGTGGCTGGTTGCATGCCGACTGGGCCCCTAATGGGCCAATTTTGCCATCTGCTTCTGATCTGGGTGAAACCTCAAAGTCCAACACTGAAAGTAAGTGGCCACGTTTCCTGGATGTCATGATTGGTTTGGTCAAGTGCTAAGTGTCAAGCTAATATGAAGGTTTTGGGTTTGTCTTTGCAGCTGGCACCACCTCCGGTGGGGATTCCGTTGTGACCGAGAGGACTGAAACTACTCTTTCGATGAAATTCAATGAAACCAGTGCTGCCCAGAAGTGGTTACGGAAGAAAGCTTCACCATCTATTGTTGCCTGTTTGGAACATGCCGGCCTCATGGCACTCTTTGTGGCCCCTAGCCCAAATGTATCTATAGCGGAGATGATCGGGATTGTGGATTCGTTCGACAGATCCGTCTCCCACTATAGTGCCTGTATTAGGGGCGTTAAAGTAATTTTTGAATTATCACCTCAATTTTTCGCGGATTTGTTTGGCGTACCTGTAAGTGGCGTAAAAGTCGTTATGGACAGGACGCATAAGGAAATTGACATGGTCCGCGATTTAGAGGATTGGTTAGGGGTGAGGAAGGGTACCAAAGGATTTCCAATGCAGGGGAGAACGAAGGTTGAGGAAGTCAATGAACTTTACCCCCTATTTAGAGCGCGTTTGTTTCCAAAGACTCTGTCGCAAGTCAAGAGTCTCGGGGTTGAAGTAGTGCGAGTTATGCGCACTGTCCTAGAGGCTGGCATGCGCTACAACTGGGCGGAGTTTTTATTATCAGGAATGACCAAAGAGATAGACCGGCTGCGTTCGAACATAGAAGCGCAGTTCCATTTTACTTTCACTTTCTTCGCTGGCTATATTCGCCGCTTGGCTGAATTTTTGGTGGTTCGTGGGGAAAATAAATTTGTTTTGTGTGATAGGTACCAGTTATTTCTCCCCTGGGTGAACCACTTGTTTGACAAAGCTAAGTCCCAAGATGCCCCCAAGGGGATTGATGAATCCCTTACGATCACGACGGGTGGATCGTCTGGCCCCTCGCTTCACACACGCGACAGCATAGGGTTGGAACCTGACGAGGTACCCTATATTGCAAAGAAGGCAGAGCGAGTGGTCAAGGAAACAATAGGCAAAGCAAAATCCAAATTGGGGAAGCGCGACAGCACAGCGGATTCGATTCAAAATTCCTGGTAAACTTTTGTTTTTATTTCATTTGTCTTACAAATAGTTTTAACGATTGCTGGTTGTATGCAACTGACTTCATTTGTTTTGAATTGAGCAGTCCAGAGACACGATTTGCAGACCATACCAGAGGACGAGGAATTAACCGACCCGGCAGGAGGAACGGAATTGCTAGGGGAGGGAACTGGAGGAACCGGAGGAACTGGAGGTACCAAACCCCTAGATGATCAAGCGGACACTGAAGAAATGTTCAACAGCTTTCTAAAAGGGGACCTTGAGCTCGGAGACCCTCCGACATAGGAGGAGATCAGAGGGAATGGTATGTCTCTTTACTTAGTTGTGTAGCCTAAAACATTCCTAGATTAAAAAAAAAATTTTGTTTTGTATGACTCAGAGGAGAGTGAGACCGTCCTAGAAAAGGAGTCAGAGATCCCCCCCGAAATGCCTCCAAAGGTTAGCACCTCGCGTACTGATGGACCTTTTACTTGGATGGAAATGCCAAGTAAGAGGGATTTTGTAGCTGGGGTGGCCGAAGAGGTTGTCGAACAGATCGAAGGGATCAATCCTGGCATAGGTATGGATGCATCTAAAGATTTCTGCTATGTTAGAGTTTGATGCATCTAAAGGTATGTTGTTCTAACGTTTGTCTTTTCCTATGGACAGGTGCCCAACTGAGGTGGGATCCATCCGAACCTGTCGATATGGAGAGTTTGCCTACACTTTCCCCTGAGGTTGAACAAGTGCCCAGACCTGTTTATGAAGAGGTGGCCGAGGGCCTCGTTCACAATGCCAAAGTGATATGGATGTGTAGGCGCTCCATTGAGCAATTGTGGCTCCAAATTCAGGCAAAAGAGAAGGAGAATTCTGCACTGTCAACAGAACGTGACAATCTGAAGGCCCGATATGAGTTTGCCGCAGCTATATTAAACAATGATCGCGCTTGGCGGACCTCCGAGGTCACGTATACAAGGTATTGGAACCTTCTCAATTGCCATGCAGGGCTGATACGGAGACTAGGGGAGCGCAGGGCCCAAATTGATTTGCTGAACACCAAATGTCAAGATTGGAAGGCTTTCACCTCCAAAGTACGCAAATGGGGGCAAGATGAGAAAAACCACAAGCACCAATACAAGAAGTCGCTAAAAGAGGTTTCTATTGAGAAGCAACAGTTAGAGATGTTTGTGGAGGGTCTTGGTCTACGCTCCACCTTTGATACATTCGCCCAGAACACAATTGTAGAGATCGAGTCTCCTAAACGGCGGATAACGACAGCCTCTGGGGAGGTGTCGGTGGGTGAATTCCCTTTGAAACGTCCCACCTGGTTAGGCGTTGACAAAGGGAAGGCTCTGGCTGATATCGACTTGGGTCTTGATGGGACGGACTGGGCCAGTGTTCCTGAAGAGGAGATCCTACGACGACTTGAATTCGGCTTGGGGGGACCTCCTATGGTAAGTGCTTTGTCTCTTTTTGGAGTTAATTGATTGACTAATGTTTGAAATTTGGACATTCGCTCGTTCTTTTTGTGTTGATTATTTCCTCTTTGGTCTTTCCAGGATGAAGGCGGGGATGAGACTGGAGAAGATGGCTCTAGTGGAGCAGGGGCCACTGACGCTGGTGGACCCATGGAGGACGATCCTCATGCCCCAGACGCTTAATCATTTTAGCATTTTTCATTTTTCGATTCAAACTCACACTAAAACTGTACTTGAACATTATGAAATGAAGAGAGATGGTTGATTGTACGTAATAACATGCATATATATATATATATTTTGTTGTTGATTTTGGGTTTAACATGGCGTAGAAATGTAAAATATTTTGATTTGTTTTCTATTTTAAGTGCAATACAGGAAGCGATTATAAAAGTAGAACGAAAAGCAAGTACTAGTTTATGGCCGTTTTGGGCCCCATACGTAGTTTATGGCCGTTTCGGGCCCCATGCGTAATCAAGGGATGTTTTGGAAGACGCGGATAGATTTCTCAACTAACTGATCATTGCTGATCGTGGCTAGTTTTATGTCATTGCGGACATAATAGTTTAGTGTCATTTCGGACTTTTTATAGTTTAACGTCATTTCGGACTAGGAGTGGTAGCATCATTTTAGTAATTTTTTGATCTTTTTCATTTTAATGTTGGACGATTTTTCGACCGATATGATCCAGTATTCGGCGTCACCTTCGCTGATTACATTAAATGGAAATTCGGCCCAAGGGACCTCTGATGGAGTGTTTTCTGTGTTAGCGTTTTCGGATATTTCAGTGTCCCTAGAGAACTCTATATTAGTTTCTACCCGAGGAGACACAGACATTTTTGTTTGAGGAGGTTTTTGCTCCGTGTCAGAAGATTTACTACTTACCGATGATTGTAGATTTTTGCCATTTTGGCTAGGTCCTTCAAGTTCGACTTTCGGGCCTTGGTCCATATCCACATGCGACGAGATAATAGGTGTAACGGCTTCGCCATGTATGACGATTTCTCTGCCCTCATAAGGCAGATGGATTTCCTGATGGATAGGGGAAGAGACGGCTCTCAGTTGGGCTAACCAGGGTCTTACCAATATCAGGTTGAACCCCGACATCTCGTCCACTACAAGGAATTCAGCAGATGTCAGGAATTGATCTCCTGCTATAAAGTCTAAGGTTATTGAGCCTTTCACCATTACACGTGACCCACTGAACGACTTCAAACATGTAGTCATGGCTAGTTTCAGTAGTTCAGTAAGCCCCAGCTACTCGATAATGTGGTATGGCACAACGTTTGTTGCAGCTCCATCGTCTACATGGACCCTATGTATTTTAAATCGGTTTATGCAGATTTTTATGAACATGGGAGCTGTTTTCACCTCCTTCGTTCTTTTATCAACCTTGATGTTGTCATCGTGGAAGTTTAGAGGTTTGGGAGTAGTCCCATGGGATGAGAACATCACCGCATGGATGGAGGGTTCATTTGGGGGTAAATCCTCGCTCATCGGGATTGATGTTAACATGTGCACTAGAGCTTCCCGATGCGTTTGAGATGTCAGAACTAAGTCATACAAGCTTAGCGAAGTTTTTTTTTGTTTTAATGCTTGCGTGACTTGTGTCAAGGCGGTTGCGAAGTTTTCACTGTTGGGGGTATTTCTATCAGTGCTGATTGGATCCATTGGACCCAACAGTTTTATCTCCCGTCTTGTTGATTTGTTAGTTTTCGGAGCTATCGTTTTGGATGATTCATGTCTCTCAGATGACTCGCCTTCATTGGCTGTGCTTGGTTGATCGGAAGATGATGACATGGGCACGGAGTTGAGGGGAGTGGGCTTAGGTGGCCCCAGAGCCAACCTTTGGCACCCATTCTCCGTACGTTCACGCGCAAGTCCGGGACATTCTCGCGTGCGACGTGGAGGTGCCGTTGGTTTTGGCATTTCGGTTTGCGCTGGTAGTTTGACCACATATGGGGTTGGACAGGGTGACTCTTGTACTGCTGGGTGTGCTTGGTTAGAGGGCTGGATAGGCACCCTAACAACGTAGGGCTTGGGTTGGTGTTGTGTTTGTGACACAGAGGCTTGGTAGTCCTGGGGACTTTTGGGTATTCTAATGACGAATGGGGTCGGTTTGGGCAAAGGTTGGACTTCCGCTGTTGTGGTTGCTGAGGGTGCTCGAACCACAAAAGGAGTAGGCCTGTTATACGGAGTCTGTGCATTTAGGGGAGTGACAGGAGGGACACGCACCACATATGGCCTGTCGTGCGTCGTGGTGTTGGGTGTTGCCACTGCTGGGGGTATTTGAACGACGTACGGCCGTTGAAAAGGATGGGATGGCCGGGGTGCGGGTGTGGATGCAGAGACAGGTGTGCGAACCACAAAAGGTTTGTTGGATGTTAGCCACGTATATTTGGGGGATATAGTGTTAACGTAGGATGGCTCATAATCATCGTCAAGGCGGACTGTACTGATGGTGTATGGCGCCTCTTTAGTGTTTAAAGGGTCTTTATAGACCCCCATAGCTTGATTTTGCAGTTGAATCGGGTTTGCTTCGTCGAAGGTGATTTGACCTTCATCGA
Organism: Gnetum montanum; assembly: GCA_015680685.1. NCBI lineage: Eukaryota > Viridiplantae > Streptophyta > Gnetopsida > Gnetales > Gnetaceae > Gnetum > Gnetum montanum. The sequence continues at coordinate 65,331 of MNCI01026273.1, read as the reverse complement.
TCATTCGCTGCAGGTCCTACTTCAGGGTGAAACAGTAATCTGTTCCATGCCCGTTTCATTGATGGTAATCGCAAAAGCGATCCATCCTGAAGCCTTTAGGTACAGGGGGCTCATCCGGCATTGCTAGGCTTGGGTTCTGAACAAGTTGACAGAACCGGTCATGTCTCTGGATGGCCGCGGGAGATAACTACTTATGCTGCATTAAACCGGCCTTTAGGAGCTGGTCAAAAAGCAGGGATGGCTTCATGGGCAGGGGTGTATATTGAGAGGGTTCTTTCCTCTCAAAGTTGCGTGTGCGCTTCGCTGGATTATGATGTGAAGATGACTCTTGCGCAATCGTTGGAGGTGGTTTGTTGTAATTTGTAGGGGTTTGCGGCAGCCTAGTTTGTTGTTGTGCCCCTGCTATCGATGCTATAGTCATTTTAGCCTTTTCTTTGTCTTTTTTAGCATGTTGATTTTTGAAGGCTATGTAAGCTGGGTCATTGCTGTTTTGGGCTGCTTCTTCTATGTTTTTAATTTGCTCGAAAGCTTGGTTGAGGTTGCGGACATTTAGATAGTACAGCTTGGATTTAAAGAAATCGTTGACGGCTCCTTTCAAAATAGTGAGTAGGTATGTCTGGGAGATTTCTTTGTGCAGCTCATTGAGGGCTGCGCTCCATCTCTGAATAAATTTCTGGACCGGTTCAAGCGGTGTCAGCTTGACCTGCATGAGGCTATCTAGTATGGCCTCAGGTTTCAGGTTATATTTGAACCTGGTCACAAACTGGTGTAGTAGGTTTTCCAAGGAAGAAACAGAGTTTCTTGGGAGTGCCCTATACCAATCGAGTGCTCTCCCTGAGAGGGACATGGGAAACACGCGAAGAATTGCATGGGGTCATGCTTGTAGCAGTGCGCACTCTAACCTGAACGTTATTAAATGCGCGTTAGGATCCGTCTCCCCATTATACTTGGTTAGCGTTGGTAGGGAGACACCCTTGGGTAGAGTTAAAGGTGGGACGGAAGAGCTGATGGGGTCATCGTTATAGAAGTCTACTACTTTCAATTCCCCGTCAGCGGTTGTCTTGAGGCGCTTTACCTCATCAGTTAATTCTTGCATCATTCTTTTAGCATCTGCCCAATCCTGAGCACTTGGGAGCATGGCGGTTTGGGCTTGTGGCATGCTATATGGGTTAGCCTGTTGAACGGTGGATTGGAAGGCTGAAAGTTACGTTGTTGGTGGTTGCATTTGCGGGAAATGTACAGTAGATGGCACCAAGGGCACTACATTATAAAGAGGAGGTTGCTGCTGCTATGGTTGTGGCTGTGCCTGAGGCACATGAGCTGGTGGCAATGTGTGGGGTGGTACATAGTGGTGGGAAATCTGGTGCAACGTCGTGCCCATCATCGGCCATTGTCCGGCCATGTTGTATGAGGAGGCTCCTTGTTGGGTTACGGCGGTGAAAGGGGGTGTTTGCGTTTGGACATGCGGGATGTAATGGGCAGATGTGGACACGGGTATAACGTGTGGCATTCTTACCACTTGGGATTGGAATATCACCCCCACGTTACTGTGAGGGGGCGGTGCTCGTGAGGATGAACCCGTGGCTGTAAAAGGGTTGGCGTTGGGCAAGGGGTTGCTCTGGGGAGGGACCTGGGCTGACGCGGATGTTTCTTGTAACGGTGCTTGAGTGTGGGCAAAGTTAGGGGGTTGGAGGGGTATGACCTCCCCTACGTCTGGGTTAAAGATGGGGTTCATGTGGTTATGTGGACTAAGGGTATGGTAGGAGTCTTCGTGTTCAGATTGGGCAGCGAATTCGTCCTCTTCGTCCCGTTGTGGATCTGCCGTAATTTGGTCTAGCGATTGGATCCTGTGCAGAAGGAGCTACGTAAAGAGTTCCGAGAATTGTTCTGGAATGGGGATTACGTCGTATGGGGAAGGGATGAATTCATATCCCCCTCTGTAAAAGATTTCAAATTACCTTTTTACTTCCATTTTAGCCCGGTCTATTGCCAGGCCAGCTTGCATCTTAATGCAAATGAAGTTATACTCGTCTTGGCTTATAATGTTAGCGGCAGGGTCTCTCCCTTGCAACCTCAATGACCGACGGGGCCCCATTATGGATTGCCCTCCCATATGTTGTGTGATAGATTGCTGGGCTGCTGTTGTGTCTGAGATGTTAACATTCTGGGTAGTAGCAGCGGTTATGTTTATGGGATTCATGATGATAGACAGTTTGAGTCTGAGAGATTGATGTACTGGATAGCGTAGTGTATGCCACTTGCGTAGACGAATCTACAGTGTAAGTATATGGCGTAAACGCTGGCGTAAGCGTGCAGCATATACGCTAGGGTTTGTGTGCAGCGTAAACGCTGGCGTAAGCGTGCAACGTATATGCTAGGGTTTGTGTGCAACGTAAACGCTGGCGTAAGCGTGTAGCGTATATGCTAGGGTCTGCGTAGCGTAGACGCTGAAGAATCGATAGCGTAGACGCTGAGTCGGGGGTTTAAACAGAGCAGCAAAAATGCTGATGAGCGTAGATGCTGAGGAACATGCAGTTTGTTTAAGCGAAGAGGCCCTCCTTCTAGCGCCAAAAACTGTGCCGACCGAAATCGTCGGTGCGAGGCTGGAACGTTACGAGCATCGAAAGATCCATGAACAAGCACAGTTGACCCTGCCTCCGCTTGAGGGCAAGCTGGAGTGGACGAAGGCAGAGTGCCTTGAATGGTCTGCACGCGGATCAAACAAGGACTTCCCCGAGCGTCATCGAAGTGTTATACGCTGGGTTATGTGTAAACAGAGCGTAAACAGTGAAACAGGCGCAAACAGCGTAAGCGTAGAGGGGCGTAAACAACGTCAAACATGAATAGCGTAAACAAAGATAGGCCCAGCGTAAGCGTATATAGGCGTGAACAGCGTAAACAAGTGCAAAAGGCGTAAACAGATGTAAGCGGCGTAAACAGTGAGCATACACGGACGCAGACGGAGCGTAAACGTAAGCAGGCGTAAACGAAGCGTGGGCCAAATTGACATAAAACTATAAAAGAACTTGCAATAAGCATGAATAGTGGATTATAGAGTTAAAATGTTGTGCACCGGTCTAATGCAGTTGTGTAGGGACACAAGGCGGACGTAAAGCCCCGGTGGAAGGAGGGATGCAGCCGGCTAACCCGGTAGGTGGAGCGCGGATCGTGCTCGGTGTACAGGACTTCCAGCGTAAGCGTAAGCGTAAGGGGGTTTCTGCAGCGTAATTGCTCTAGGTCTGCTCTGATAAATTTTTGCCGACCCCGTAAATGCGGAAAACTGGGCTATTTATAGGGGTAGGGTTACCGAGAAAATCGGACTAGGAGACACGTGGCGTTAGACCGGGCGTTTACAATTTAGAAACATGGTATACGCTAGGCGTATACGCTACAACAGGTCGGCGTATACGCTGGGCGTAAACTTGGATGGATGCTGGCATATACGCTGGGGCGTATACGCTGATGGATGTTGGCGTATACGCTGGGGCGTATACACTGATGGATGCTGGGCGTATACGCCAAGGGACATCCACTTGCTTCAATCCTTGCTCTTCGGTGTAATCTTCATGCTGTCATTGGAGATCTTATCGTTGAGCGTGCGCATCTGTCGTACCAGGGCGTGTACGCCGGAGAGCCGGGCATATACGCTGGAGTGCTGGGCGTATACGCTGGGCGTAGACGCCGAGCGTACACGCTGGCACAACACTTGGTTTAAAACTGGGCGTATACGTTGGGCATATATGCCATTACAACACTTAGTAAGAACCAGGTGTTTCGATTCTCAAAATTGCCCTGTGTGACTTCAAATGTAGCCAAATTCGCCTGTGGGTCATGGGGATCTGCTTCTTGTTAGATAGATGCTAAACTCAAAGATGTTTGTGGTGTTTCAACTACAACCCCCAATGGAAGGTGAAAGGCATCAAGAAATGCCTTCATCTTCTCCTCCTTACTCTAGGGATCACTCACAGTCCACATAGCATCACCAATGTGAGTTGGAATGTGGACTTCCCACAAATAGGGAATTATTGGGAACATCTCCTTCATGTTGACAAACCTAGTAGCAAATGGTTTGCATTTGATGTTGACTGCCCTAACTGCATGTTATAACTCTTATTAGTCATTCATCCTTTTAGCCAGGTTCTTGGTAGTTGATTGTTGATCACGGAATCGTGCCTTGAGAACTTTGAGTTCAATGTAAGCCACCACAAGCTTTTACTTGCGGTGCTTAAACTCAACCTTGTACAGCAAGTATGAGCTAGCCACTTATTTTTCAAGCTCTAACCCTAGCTACCCAGCAGTGAACATGGCTAGATTTACATAATTAAGATTGGCAAGCTCCATATACTCTATCATCTCCTTGATTTGTAACTCCTTTGTGTAGATTTCTGCTTTATTGTAAGCATCTATCCTATCAACAATGGGTTGCCAAACTTCTCTACCTTGTTGGAGTTGCTAAAAAACTTCATTCACTTTCACCTTTTCCAACTAGATGTTTTTTTTATTTACCTCCTTCTATAGACCAACCTGTTCTCTGTAATGATCTTTGACCTTCTTAAAATTAAGAGCTTCATATTTCCATGCGGCTACCTTGATTGCAATTTTCTAGTGAAGGGTGTCCACCTCCTCCATGGAGAGATTTCTATTTTCTATTGCCAATCTCCTTAATTTTGTGTTTTCTTTAGCTAGTTGCTCCTACTATTGATGGATGAAATCTATTAACTATTTCTTAAGCACATCAACATTCCACAAGCAATGATTTTCTATGGTTAATTTGAACACTCTCCTAGTGGGTCTGATCCAAGGCCTTCTGAATCTTGTGCTATGTGGCCTCTACTAAGGATTGATAGAACACCACCATTTCCATTGCACCCTCAACCCCTTTCAATTTAATGTGAAGCTATTACATAGTTTCATCTCTTGTTAATGCTAGGTTGAGAAATGTAGGATCAGCAATCTAGCCTCTTAGTTTGACAACTTCTACAACCAAGCATTCATTCTGCTTGGCTTTTCGAGTTGCTCCTCCAATATGATGTTTTTACCCCTTGCCTCTAATAGCTCTGACTAAATTATAAAATGTTGTCTGAAAGGTCAAAGGCATTCAAAAGAGGTTGTCTAGTTCCTACCAGTCATTCCAACAGTTCTTCATGCTACACTACATTTAGTCTATAGCTTGTGATTCCTATGGATGTTTGCAAATCTTTGAGTGCAGTGATATCCAATGCAAATACTACAAGTGCATTAAGAGTCTCAGCAATATGATCAACAATCACTTCTATTGCAGTCTCCTACCCTTGGTGTTACATCACCAATACCATTGTCCCTTTGCCCTTCTTCAAACATACCAAGAAGGTCATAGCATTCCTAGAGATTTCTAAAAGTGAATGTTGTTCTACAAGAGATACTGTGACCTCTCTGGTACTCAAATTTGACCTTGGGAACAACTACACTCTTTGGACTAAGAAAATGGATCCACCCTCATCCATCAAACTAACTATTTGGTCCACCTCATTGAGATGACTCACTGCTAGTCTATAAAAAAATGGATTTCCATCACTCATGCTTGCTCATTACTCTTGTTCACTCAAGAGACATTCTCTATATTCTCACAACCATTGGGGTATTGCAACGATGTCTAGAACCATTGTCTAGGTGGTAGGTGGAGGTGGTGGTTTCTACTCTTCTTCTTGAATTATGGTCATAGGCATCTTGTCCTTTATCATTTTTGCCCAGATGGCAACTGAAATAGTTCTGACAATATCATTAGTGTAACAAACTATCCCTCCCCTTTGATAGAGTTTCTTGATGAGGCATGTGAAGGTGAGTGCCTTCCTTCCGTGTTCATTTTCTTTAAATTACTTCTTCATCTCTAGATAGATCAACTGTGGAAGGTTGACTGAGAATCTTCCACTCAAAGTGATGCATGCTTAGGTAGAGAAGGTAGTGATTTTTCTTAGCTTCATCGTGGGATTAAGGTGGAAGGCTACAATCTTGTAGTAAATCCTCTCTACCAATGTGAGCACACCAAACTCCTTACAATTGATGCCATAGCACTATTACACCCATTCTTTCTTGATACTAAGATCCTCCTGCATTAGAATAAGGTTCACCCCCATTTTAGGTAACCCAAGCATTTCAACAATGGCCTGTGTCAAGTAAGACACCGAGATGCCCTTGATTTGCACTATTAATCTAGGCTACTTGTTATTCCAGAATAAAAATATCTCTCCCATGTACCACTCCCCATTGGAAGTGATGATTGGCCACATGGGAGAGGCCTTTAGCTGGTCCTACACTTCTCTTAGTGCATGCTCCAAGAAAGGGCCATAGTTTAACTCCTAGACCACTCACTTTTAAACCTTCCTCGATTTGAATTGATTTAGGCATGCCTCTGTTAAGTTCACCTCAAGGTTTGCTAGTTGTGCTAGCACATCATTTTGATGGGAGTGTTCTATTGCTACTATTGCTAATTCTAGAATCTATCTGATAGATTTCACTTCTACCTCTTTCCTAAAAGGACCTATGGCATGGGTTGCCAATGGTTCTTCTTAGGGCTGTTCTTGGCCCCTTCCCATTTTGGACCATTTTTTCCTTGGTTTGAATGGTCTTTCTTCCTACATGGACTTTCCTTTTGGTGCCATATGTAGTTACAACACATCCATGGATTAGTAGATGTAATGTGTAACTTTAAAGTTTTGAATACCTTTTCTTGTTAGTTAGTTACACTTTTGCTAAGGTTGGACCATGGATGATTGATTATTTTATTAATTATTTATTATAATTATCACCAAAGCTTGTTGAAAAGATTTAACTCTTGTAATTTTGTATTTAATAATTGATATTTTAGTTAAACCTTTATGGAAGTTAGAAAAATTGCAAAAAAATTTCTATCAAAAGTGGTACATTTATGGCCCCCATGACAAAGAGCTTACCTTCGGTAGCTACAAGGTCAAAGAACATAGTGATTTGGATGAATGATTTTTGAGTTATGGGCTTTGGAAGGTTCTAGGCTCTGAAATGTTGAAAAACTCCTTTAGCATTTATGGGAAAATGTAAAATTTTCTAAGTAAGGTTGCATCTATTTATAGCATTTCTTCCTTACATTAATGGGGGCCCATATATGAGGCCTCGTATATAGGTTTGCTTCATCAATGAGGCCCAATATATGGTGCCCATCAAAAAAAATTTCAAACGTCAATATCTCAAAAAATATAAGAAATTTTTCAATGAAATTGGGATCCATGTAATCCCAAAAAAGCCAAGGATATGATAAAAGCATTGAAGAGGATCTTTAAAAGCTCAAAAATTTAAATTTTTGATACAGAACATATTTAATGAATAAAATATGTAAAGGAGCACATGGGCTGATGTGGAAGATGGATGTACGAAAGATTCTGGTTGCAAGAATGCCTAAAGATAAGGTGCTTAACAAACGTGACTAAGGAATATGCCAAGTGGATCCTCGTCATAGTAGGCACATGCCATTTTTTCCCTCGTAATATCTCAACATATGGAGTCTATGGACCCCATAGGTGACTAATGGTTGATGGAAGTTAAGAACCAAAACTTGGAAGATTCTACCTAAGAATTCAAGTACATCATACTAAGACATGGAACTAAAACATGGATACTAGTAGTCAGGTGAGTTATGGTTAGCAAAGATGGATGATGGAGAAGGTGGAATGGAATTCCAAATTGAGATCATGAGAAGTTCTTTGTGGAGTTTATGTTTATAATGACTTGAGAAGGTCCATCCTTAGTCTAGACTAAAACCAAGCTCTTTTAGTGACTTTTCCTTGCCACTCTGAGACTAATCCACCCCCTCAATACACAACAGTACTTCCACAAAACAACCACCATTCCATAAAAGGAAGAAAAAATAAGTAGGAAGTGATAGAGGGCCTTAGTTAGAGAGGACCTTCAAGCATGGGTAACATGTCTTTCTAGTCTCATAACTAGTTCTTGTAGCCTATTTATGTGTCTAAGGGGTGTGCTTTGAATTCCCATCATGTTTTGTTTTTGTATTTTATTTTTATTTTTTTTCTTTCTTATGATGGGAACCACACTATGCAAAGACATTATTTTACTTCCTATAGTCAATGACATGGAATGGTAAGTAGCTCATAAAAACACCCGAGCACTCAAGTAAGTACAATAGTACAAAGAGGATTGAGTCCC
>MNCI01026273.1:26018-52444 GCA_015680685.1 Gnetum montanum | reverse complement strand
CCATGGAGAGAAACAAGTTGCAGTTGACACGTGTCCCATTTAGTTGACAAGTGGCCATTGTGGAGATAAAGAGGTTGTAGTTGACAAGTGGCCTTTGTGGTGGTTATAACCACCATTTCAATTGACAAGTGTTCAATTCTCATAGGACTTTGAACAATTGTTGCATAAATTCCCTTTTTAAATCAATATTATATTTTACTGTTATTTATATCATAGTAGTAGAGATAATAACCATGGATTTGATGCATGGGTTGATATATAAATATATGTATGCGTATAAAACCGAATGCATAAGTGGAGTTGTACTCTCACATTTTAATTTGTGGCATGTCGAATGTAATCCCAGTTATATCAAGGCCGATTCCATATTCATCTTCTCTGCACTTTATTAAAGAAAAAGTAACTAGAGCTACTCTATCATAAGCTAGAGAGATATCTACAATTGATACACCATTTTCTTTTGACTCTAGATAAACCCTCATGCCAACATTCCCAATTGCAATGTCATTATCCCTTGATTTTCAAAACATTCAATTCAACAACATTTTCATTTCTATTCCAACTTCATGGTTAATTAACTGTTGCAGAATTTTTTACAAGAAAGAACATAATCCTCCTTGAATAGTTTCAGTTCATTAGGATTCTATACCTCACCATTTGCAAATAAGTCCACTTGTTCCATGAAATGGTAAAAATGTGCCAACAAGATGAGATTAACACTAGAGCCTTTCATGACTCATGTCCAGCAATCTATAAGTTGATAAGAAATCTTCCTAGGTCAAATCTTTTCATGGGAAGATTGTCAACCTTGATCCAATCAGAAATGGCATGAGTTAACATCATAGTGCAGATCTAAGGTGGAATTTGGTTTGAAGGATACTCAAATGAATTTGATGCAGAGGATGAGGGTGTTAGAGATACAAGGTGACCAGCCACATTAGGTTATGAGGGTTTAGGAGGATTGTTGGATCAGAAAAATGGTCATTTCCTAAATTGATTATTCGAACCACTCAATTGGAAAGCTAGTTGTGAATGTACAACCCTCATAGCATTTCATTGTTGCAGCTATGGAGGAATTTCACCCTGTATGGATGAAGTAGGAGATAACTAGGTTGAGGGTAGAGAAATATGTGTAGATGAATGTGGAAGATGGTATGAATATACCCTCAAGTATATGGTGAATGAGTTCGATGGTACTTTAGAGGGTAAGAGTGATGTTAAAATGAGGTGTGGTTGGCAGAACTTCTTAGAGAGACAGGTTGCTAAACATAATACTTGTATGGATCTAGTTGCCTATAAGGGTACTACTATCTTGGTGGTGGCATTCCCCATGAATGTGGTTAGTGCCACTATTGATATTGTTAATATGGTTGTGACAAAGCTCCACTTGGATAGTAAGCTTATTGTTACTAGTAGAACTTCCTTAGATTGCCTTGAGGATAAGGTAATCGTTTGAGTGCTTGTCTCCATGCTTGTTGAGGATTCAACATGTACATCCTAGACTCCTATAAGTGTGAAACCACAGGGCAACATCCCTTAGGATGTTCATATTAACAAATGTCATGATCAATGTCATCATTAGAGTCTGTCATCACAACTTCTTCTACTATAGTAGCTTTGCCATTACCTCTCTAGTAGGCACATTCAGCTTCTTTTTTCCACCTATGGTTACAATCATTATTTTGCTCTTTGGATTCTTTATCAATCTTCATAGAAGTTTGAAATTTCTCATTCAAAGAGTTCCATAATTTGTCAATCTTTGCTGAACTATCAAAAATAGACTTGTGTATGGGTAAGGTTTTTTTGTTCATCACTTCATCAAGTGGTGACTCCTCGTCATGAAATCAGACCTTCCATTTTTTGATGGAAGGGTTCCTATTATATTTTTTTGCACTTTTCCTTTTTTCGTAAATCACCTTATTCTTTTGCTACTTGATCTATTAGCCTTTGAATATAATGAGCTCTTAATTTAGATAATCTCCCTTTGGCATTAATCCAAGAGTTCTTCTAGTTTCTGCTTTGAGCCCATCTATGATGTGGTGGAGTTGTTCCCTCTAGGAATAATCATGGCCAAGGCATCGATGTAAGAGAGAATAGTATCTGCACATGGCAACATTCAAGGGTTCATGTGTTCTGTATTTCTAGCCTTGGATTTATCTTCTCAAGTTGGACACTCAAGAGTACGTCTAATATTTGTCACTAAATAACTCTAACATTGTACTTCATCGACAAATAGATTCCAGCTTCAAGGATTGGTACCAACTTTCAGCTTATTTCATGAGTATCCTAGGGAGGAATTTGAGTTTCTATTAATCATTTTCAATGTTTTGCAAGGCACAAGCATCATGGAAAACTTGTATACGTGTCTGCAGATTGAAGTTATATCCCCCTTCAAATCTTTGGATATTGTTCATATCTAAGTGCTTGATCCGACTATCCTTCATATGCCTAGTTGGAATCTTAACTACCTCTACAATGTTAAGCATGCTTTGATTTGCTAACAAAGGCTCATCATTATCAGTATTTTACTATCACTGATAATGTCCTCTATTACCCCTTTGATTATTATGGGCATGGTAATTAGTATTATTGCCTCAATGCTCACCTCCATCACAATTATTTCTTCTGCAATGTCTCTCAAAATTAGAAGAAGAAGAAGAAAGAGATTTAGATGAAGAGGAGGAAGAGGGAGGAGGACTACCACTACCATGATGTCTACCAACTTCCCTTTAGTTATCATGTCCACGTTCATTATTTTTTGTATCATGTTGATGCTTATTTGACCCCTTTCCTTGACTACCATCTTTTCCTGAACCTAAATTGTGATTTGTAGACTGCAAATTCAGGGTCACACCCTCATCACCAATAATAAAGGGTAGAGAATCTTCATGCTAAGAGCCCTTAGAGGTAGGGTTCTCATTTTCCTATTGGTTTAGTAGGAATAAGGGATTAGTGAACTGTTTCCCCTTAAGATCCTCATGATGCCTCTCCTAATGTTGATCTCGCCTGGGTTTTGTGTCAGTGGGATGGTAGTCCCAAGTGTCATAACCATTCACAACATATTCCTCTTGAAGATCTAAGATGCCTAACTTCTTCAAATTTTGAGGTGGCATCCTAGTCATAGATCAATTAGGGGGCAATACAATGTTACCTTCCATATTAGGCCATCGCAATTGCTCATCCTAATGTAGGATGAAGATGAAATCAGGCACATACTCATCTAGATGAGTATATATCACTTTGCACTCTTGTGGGACTAATAGTTTTATATCATTTTGCCTATGAAAAGAAGAAATTTTTCAAATAATAAAATATTACTGTGCTCTTATAGTTATGTTAGTTAGGAATGATGTTGACCTTGGGGTTCATCCAATGATATTGAAAATTTTTACTAAACCTAGATAGCACATGTTCAACAAATAGAGTTCCCCAGCAATGGTGCCAATAATGAGTAGTGAAGGTACCCCTACATCCAATCATACAAATCACAAAACGTTCATGTGCAATCTAGTCAAATTTCATAGACTCTCTAGTTTCTAGTGCACTAGTCTTCTAAGAAGTGAATCTTGCCCAAAGGTTGTTTGTTGTCTTCCCAATTACACTTTTGAAGTATAAAGGTATGGTTAAGTGTAATTAAGCCATGTGATTTTTATCATTTTATGTTTTATGGTTCTGATGCTTAAAGAAAGAGATGAAGTAATTTAATGACTAATTTAATTTAACTAACTAACTAGTCTCTAGCTAGTCCTAACATAGGCATCCAGTCCCACTTTTCATACATGTCCTGAACCCACATATCCACTGTTGGGTTACTAAGTGCTATGCTACTAGGTGCACCAAGCAATAACGTTGTTGGGATTACCAAGTGAATATGTGTTTACACTCAATGTAGTCATACTTGTGTGCTTAATATATTTATCTTAATTGATTAAAGTCTAATTTAGCTTAATTAATTGAATATTTAATAAAAATAATGAATGCATAAACAAACATTTAAGCTATCCAAAATGTTGCAAGGTTTATTAAGAAGCTCATCTTTATTGTTGTACACACTATTGTGGTTTAGGTATAATAGTGCTTGAATAAAGCTAAACAATTAATTTATTTTCTATAGTATGAATTTCTTTTTATTTTGTAGGCTCAAGCATTAGAATTTTTAGCTTTTGTTACTATTTGTTCATTATGTCTTATTGATGTATTTCTTTTAAAGTGGGAACGTTGGAACACAAAATAAGTAAAACATAGGTATACCCCAAAATATATCGTCCAATTAGAACTTTATATACCTTAGCATTACCTACTCGAATTGAACCCATGACCTAGACCTTCCAAATTAAGTGTCTTACTAGTACGCTAACACTACATTTTTTTCTTAGAGTAAATATTTTCCTTCCCTTTATAAGAAATCCTTTAGTAAGAAGTAAAAATCCAAGAGGATGCTTCTGAATAAGGACAAGGCCNAATGTGTATTAAATTGGTATTATTTGAAGTGATGGTAAGGTTCTCATTTCTCTAGTTGAAGGCTTGGGTTCAAGCCTAGGTACAACAACTTGAAGAGGTTAGACTTTCACTCATCTATTGATTCTTCCAAGATCCTACTAGGCAATATGAGCATTATGGTTCTAAATGATGATCCTTTCTATACTTAACACTACCATCCAACCATCACACTTAATACACCTTTTAATTACATAATAATTAAAATCCTACCATTTTGTTCCATGAGTTTAGTATTAATCTGTGAGTGCTTGCAATATGATCTAATGTGATAATACCCATGAAATCAATCCTCCACATATTAAAGGGCTCTAGTAATTATATCCACTATTATGATCCTTTAAATTATGTTGATACCCCACTTATCTCTTTAACAACACTTACAAGACTTAGCAAATTGATGTATATCATAGAAGAGAGTTGGCCAGGAGTAACCAACCATGAGAATCTTGATGATCATTCTCCTACCAATGTAGTGACCACTACATGTTCCTTCATTCACATATTGGAGAACTCATAGTTGATTCTCCTCATGAATACATTATTTCACCAAGTCATTAGCATAGATTTTATAGAGGTTTTTCTCTATTTCCATGAAGTTTTTGACTTGGTGCAAGAACTACTCAATCCTATATTTGTTCTAGTTAATAGGAACTTTCTACAACTGTAGGTATGTAAGGTAGTCAACACACCAATGATTGATTACTGCAAAGGATACTCTAATAGCCTTTATAGAAAACACTCATTAGAAAATTAATTGGATAAAGGTTCTTCATCAAACTTATTATCTTATCTTAATCTAGGTAGATGTTCTATAATAACATTTTCATACACCTTGTTATCTATCACTGTAATGTTAAATTCTTACAAGATCATAAGACATCGAATGATTCTAGGATCCATCATTAGCTTATTTATGATAAAGTAGTTTATGTTATGATTGATGTGCACAAAGATAGGATCTTTACATACATAGTGCCTAAAATTTTCCATAACATATACCATCATCATCAATTCTTTTTCTATTAAGATGTAATTCAATTGTGCATCAATGATACTTTTGCTTACCCAATGAATGTAATATGTGTTGTTTTTATTATCCATATACATAAGCATGATCTCCAATATATAATTAGATTTATCTATCATGATGTGAAATGATCTATACCAATCAAGTATTTATAGAATTGGAGTCTCCACAAGCTTCTTTTTGAGAAGCTTAAATTTCTTCTAACAATTCTCTGTCTAGTTAAAGAATGTATTCTTTTTTATAAGCTCTACCAATGTGGAAATCTTAGAAAAAATTCAATGAAGCATCAATAGTACCCTATGTGTCCAAGATATCACTTCACATCCTTCATTATTTAAGATCTCCGCATGATTTCTTTGATGACCATAATCTTTTATAGATCAAACTTGATGTCTTTCTCTTAAATCATATGCCCTAAAATGATGTCTTCTACTAGTTCAGCTTTAGGTTTATCTCTATATACCTCTTTAATACTTGTTCTAACCAATACACAGTGATGAGCGGTGAGGTACCCCTAGGTCCAACCATATGAATCACAAAGTGTTCAAACACGATCCGGTTGAATTTTGTGGACCTTACAATTTCCTATACACTAGTCTTCTAGGAAGTAAACCTTGCCCTAAGGTCATTCATTATCTTTCTAATTACACTTATGAAGCATAATGGTATGGTTAAGAGTAATTGAGGCATATCATTTTTATGATTTTATGTTTTATGTTTTTGGGTGATTAAAGAGAGAGAGAGATAGAGTAATTTAATGACTAATAACTAACTCACTGGTCTCTAATTAATCCTAACATAAGCATCCATTCCCTACTTTCTATACACATCCTGAACTCACGTATCCATTGCTGGGTTACCAAGTGCTATGCTACTAGGTGCACCAAGAACTAACGCTATTGGGATTACCAAGCGAATACATGTTATGCTCAAAGTGGTTATACTTATGTATTTAATATATCTAGATTATCTCACTTAATTATCTTAATTAGCTTAATTATTAAAAAATATTAAATAACTAATTGAAAACATGAAATGCATAAATGAAATATTTAATCTATCCCAAAATGTTACAAGGTTTATCAGAAAGCTTGTCTTTATTGTTGCACACACTATCATGCTCAGGTACAACAATGCTTGAATAAAGCTCTATACACTCAATGACTCCTGCTGTGGGCACTTGGGAAAATATTCTAACTCTCAAATGAAAAAACTATAAGAGCTCCACTACTACTATGACAAGACATGCCATAAATATGACTAATGGGCTCATATTTATAGGCAAAAGCAAACCCTGCATTAACAGGGCCTATTCAACACATGAGACGATGCGTCAACGAGGCCTCGTTGATGAGGCCTAGTCAACACAATCAACTGTGACTCATCATACCCCCATGATTGAATGAAAAGTCATCCTTGAGTTCTTTTACAAAATTGGGAAGGTATGGTATTATTGATTGACTCTTACCAAAACAAAATAGACTGACTTGACAAAAATTGAGTGCTTGAGTGTATGGATCAACTAATTACAAAAATTGTGGTGTTCATGACACAAACTTAAACAACATTACATGACTCGACAAAAATTTTGACAACACATCCTCTAATGGTATGAAGATGATGGTGAAGATCAGACAGTCCCAGAAGGTGGTGACTCCTAAGGTTTTGAGGGACCTTAACTGGCTTTAGGCATGTCCAACAGCTAAGGTTGTTGTGGCTGTCCTATTACAACTACAACTTCTAGTGGTAGAAAAAAAGTATCTAAAAATGATTTCATTTTCTCTTCCTTGCTCTGGGGATCATTCACAGTCCATGCAGCATCTCCAATGTGGGTTGGAATGGGGATATCCCATGGATAGGGGATCATGAGGAACATTTCCTTCACATTAATAAACTAGGTAGCAAATTTTTTGTGCTTGATGTCAAACGCTCTAACTAAATCTTTCAGCTCTTGGTAATCATTCATTCTCTTAGCCAAGTTCTTAATGATAGATCTTTTATCTATGAATTGTGCATGGAGAACTTCAAGTTTAGCATTTGCTATCTCAAGCTTCTACTTGGAGTCTTTGTGATGCTTAAACTTAGCCTTGTATAGCAAGTATGAGTTGGCCACTTATTTTTCTAATTCTAACTGTAGTTGTTCGATAATCAACATTACCAGGCTTGCATAGTGAAGATTGGTCAACTCCATGTATTTTTTCATTTCCTTTATTTATAACCCCTTTAGGTGGATCTCCACTTTCTTGTAGGTATCAATCCCATCAATGATGGGCTACCACATCACTCTTCCATGTTAGAGTTGCTGGAGAGTCTCATTGACTTTTGCCTTAGCCAGTTGAACGTGTTTCTCATTGATCTCCTTCTACAAGCCAACCTAGTCTCAATGGTAGACTTCTATTGTAAGGCATGAACTTCCTCCATAAATAGATTTTGATTCTTTACAGCCAATATCCTTAACTTAGTGTTCACCCTGGCAAGTTGCTCCTGTTGTTGATGAATAAATTCTTACATTTGTTCTTTTTGGACATCAACATTATGTAGGTGATAATTTTCTATGGTTAATGCTTTGTTCTCATGGTGCATCTGAACCAAGTCTTTCTAAACTGAATATGTCTTTGCTTCTACTACAAACTAGTTGAATATGGCTGTCACCACTTCTTCTCAACCTTTTTGAATCATTCTTAAATCTATTAAAAAGCTTTATCTCTGGTTATTACTGGGCTGATGAGTGCATGGTTAGCAAAGTGGGCATGCAATTCAACAATCTCTATAGCCAAGCATTGGTTTTGTGCTTGAGCCATTTTAAGTTGTCCTCAAAAATTATGCACTTGCCCCTTAATTCTAGCAACTCTAACTAGGTTGTAGTGATGTTATCTAGAAGATCAAAGATATATGAAATTGGTTGCCTAATCCCTACCAATTAGTCTAGCAATTCTTCGTGCTAAGCTGCATTTAATCTCCCACTACTTATGCTTGTGAATGTCTGCACATCTTGAAGTACAGCTACATCTAATATAGACACCACAACTGCATTAAGTGCTTCAAAAACTCAATTAGCAACTACTTCAACAACCATCTCCTACCTCTAGTGCTACATCACTAGTACATTTGCTTCCTCATCCTCCTCCAAGCACATTGAAAAGGAAGTGGCATTCCTAGAAATTTTTGGGAATAAATGGTGTTGCGATAAGGACACCATTACCTCTTAGGCATTGGGATTTGATCTCATGGGCAACTATGTTCATTGGGCAGAGAATATTAGCCCACCTCTCTTCATCTAATTGATTATTTGAGCCACCTCATTAAGGTGACTCATTTCTAGTCGATATGCAGATGGATCACCACCACTTGTTCATGCATGTTGTTCCTGCTCATGTAGAAGCTACTCTTAGATTTTCACACAAGTGCTCAATGGTTACATGAGCCTCTAGCATTATTTCTTGAGTGGGTGGCAGAGGTGACAACTACTTCTCCCCTTCTATGGTGGTAGCAAGTGTCTTGTCTTTCATCATTTTAGATCATGAAGCCACAAGAGTATGCTAGATTATGTCATTGACATAGCAGATGATTCCTACCCTTTTGCAAAGTTTCCTAATGAGGCACAAAAAGGGCAAGGTTTTCCTTCCATGTTTTTTGTCCTTGAAATGTTTCTTGATCTCTAAGTATATTAATCATGGAAGGTTTACATAAAATCTTTTGCTTAGAGCAGTGCATGCTCGGACAAAAAAAGTGGTTACCTTACTAGGCCTCACCATTGGATTGAGGTGATAGGCTACGATTTTGAAATAGATGTGTTCCAACAATGTGAGCATGTCAAACTCCTTGTGATTGACCCCATAACATCAATGGATCCACTCTTTCTTGGCTTCAGGGTCAACCTATGTCGAAAAATCTACCAATTATGTTCCTATGTTAGGCAACCCAAGTGCCTATGCAATTACTTGAGCTAAATAGGACACTTAGGTATCCTTGATCTTAACAATAGGACATGGCCTTCTATTATTCTAGAAGAGGTATGTCTCTCCCATGTACCACTCCCCACTGAAAGTGATAGTTTTTCAAATGGGAGAGGTTTGTAATTATGTCTTAACCTCTACTAGGGCATGCTCCAAAATTGGCCCAAAATTTAGTTCTTAGAGAACTAAGCATTGGATGTCATAAGGCCTAATGATATCGAGGCAAGCTTGTGTTAATGTGACTTCAAGCCTTGGTGTTGGTCGTAGTACCTCTCCACATTGTGATTGTTCTAAGGCTACTTCTGCTTCTAAAATCTACCAAACAAATTTCACTTTGGGCTCCTCTCGAAGATGTCCTATTGCATGGGTTGCCACTAGTTATTCTTGGGCCTATTCTTGGCCCCTTCCCATTCTTGGTTGTTTTCCCCTTAGTTGGGATGGTCCTACTTCTTATGAATGCTTTTCCTTTGGTGTCATCTATGGTCACAACACATCCATGGATTAGTAGATATAATGTAAGACTTTAAATTCTTGAATACCTTTCCCATTGGTTATACTTTAACTAAGGTTGGACCATGGTAGATTGAATATTTTGTTAATTAATTAATTAGTTATTTATTTACTAATTATTCATTATGCTTGTCACCAAAGCTTATTGGAAACGTTTAACTCTTCTATCTTTGATGTTTTATAGTTGATTTCCTAGTTAAACCTTTGTGGAAGTTAGGTAAATGGCAAAAAAAAATTTGTCAAAATGGGATATTTATGGCCCCCAGAACTAAGAGCTTACCTTTGGTAGCTATAGGATCAAAGAACATAGTGATTTGGGAAAATAGTTGGAAGGTTATGGACTTGGGAAGGTTTAGGGCTTTGACAAATGGTTAAAACTCCCTTTGTGTTATGAGGGAAATTGTAAAAATGACATCGATGGGGCTTAGTCAACAAGGCCTCATCAATGGGGTTGACTGTGTCAACTACTCCTAGTTTATGCAATTATTAATCATTGTTGATTTTATTTTACTTTTCCAGAACTTTGAAAATATGAGTTTTTGAATGAAATTAGAGTTAAATGGGAGCCCAAAAATCCACATTTGAAATGAAAATAGTACAAGAGGAAATTAGAGCTTAGAAAATTGAGAAATTGGAGAAAATAATGTAGAGAATGAATGTTATAAGATTTTATGGGAGCACAAAGCAAGATGCACGATGAGGTGCATGAAACATATGATTACAACAATGTCAAGGGTAAGGGGCTTTACATTCTAACCAAAAGATATGCAAGTAGGTCCTCCCCATAGCAGGCACATGCCTAATTTATCCTTGCATAACTTCAACTAAGAATCCCATGGACTCCATAGGTGACTAATGGTAAGGAAGGTTAAGAACCCACCTGAAAGGATCTACTTAAGAATTCAAGTACATCCAACCAAATCAGGGGATCAAAAACATGGACACTTATAGTGAGGTGAATTATGAATAGTAGTGATGGATGATGAAGAAGGTGGAATGGATTCCCAAGTTGAGGTCATAAGAAGTCCCTTATGGATTGCATATTTAAATGATCGAAGAAGATCCATCCTTAGTCCATACCACAACCAACCACTTCCAATGACTTTGCATCACCACTATAAGATTGATCCACCCCTTTGAGACACAAGGGTGTTCGACAAAACAACCACCATTCCAAAAAGAGGAGAAAAGAGAGATAGGATCTGAGAGAGGGTCTTAGTTAAAGGGGATCTTCAGGCATGGGTAACATATCTTTCTAGTTCCATAACTAGTGCTTGTAACCTATCTATTTGTCTAAGGGTTGTGCTTTGAATTGCCATCATGTTGTTCTTTATTTCTTCTTCTTCTTCTTTTATGTTTTTTTCAAATTTTTGGATTGGAACCACACCATGCAAATAATTTATTTGACTTTCTAAAGTGGTTGAAATGGAATGATAATAAGTTCATGAAAAACACCCAAGCACTCAAGTAAGTAAAGGAGTATAAAGAGTATTGAGTCACCTTGAAGTCACACCCTGTTCAAACCTTTGAATCGTTCCCAATTCTGGAAACTACCAAGGTCACCAATTGATTAACAGTTTAATTAATGGAAGGGATCTTAGACTTCCAAAATAAGTAAAACCATAGGTTTAGTGGAATCGGTGGATGTCGTGAACTCACTACCTCTAACCATGAAAAAGAAACTAGGACTGAGTCCTTAATACAAAAATTCAAAAATAGAAACTAGACATTAGCAAATAAACATTAAACACAAACCACCATTAGTAGCAACCATGGTAACCCATGTCTTGTTGGTAATAAAGCATGTTTTATTAGAAAAGATTGAAAATCAAACTCAAACAAAGCAAAATATACAAAAAATTATAAAATATTTAAGAAGGATTCACGCATACTAACGATGATGTAAAACAAATAAAGGTGTGAAAATAAGAAAATTTTGAAAATCAAAACATGTAAAAATTAAATAATTTGCAAAAAAAATGTAAAAAATAAAAGTAGAAAAATTAAGAAGCCATATGGATAACTAGCATGAATGGCCATCTCCCCCATGACTGAGTTGAAAGAAGGAGATCTAAAAAATTGAATGTGGTTGTTCATTTGTTAAGGTATTTGTTACACTGGCTTGCTTGGGCTCAGGGAAAATCTTTACCTTTTGGATGTTGATTAACTACCTCTTATTAGGACTCTCAAGTTTGTAAATGATCATGGCCCTAGAAGAAAAGGTTTTAGCAACTATGTAAGATCCTTCCCACAACATTTGAAACTTTGTCTTCTAAGGTAAATATATTGAGTTTTAGTAGAAAACCTTATCATCCATTTCAAAGTTTACTTTTCTTATCCTTAGGTCATGTCATTGCTTAATGAATACCTTGTGCACTTCATTCAAAGATAGGGCCACCAATCAATTTTCATCTAGCACATTGAGGTTGATTAGTCTTTCTTCTTATGCTAGACTTAGGTCAAGATTCAGGTCATAAGTTGTTGAAAGTGTATGGAGCTAAAATTGAATCGAGAGCATTGGAAGTTTTTCATATACTAACTTATAGGGAGAGTAGCCAATAAGGAGTTTCCATGTTGAGTGGTAGGCCCATAGGTCATTGTTGAGTTTTTTCCTCCAATATCTCCTATATTTTCTTGTGATCCTTATTAGGATCTTTGTGATTTCTGAGTTAGTTACATCTTCTTAAACATTGGCTTGGGGATGATTGGGCGTTGTTAATTTATGTTCAACCCCCAAGTGTTGCATTAGCTTTCTAAAAGTGACACCTATAAAATGAGTTCCATTATTAGAAATCAGTGCATGTAGCATCCCAAACCTATTTACAACATGTTGTTATATAAATCACGCAACAATGGATGATGTACAATCGGCAACGACTACTGCCTCTACCCATTTGGTACAATAGTTGACTATTACTATGATATACATCTTTCAAATAGACATGGGTGTGATGGAACCCATGAAGTCAATTCCTCATATGTCAAAGGCCTCTAGAGGTTGAATCCACTATTGAGGACCCTCCATTCATGTAGTCATCCCACCATCTTGTTGGTAGCATTCACAAGATTGGACAAACTAGTGGACATCCCTAAAGATTATAGGCTAGTAATATCTTTCCATTAGGATTTTTTTGGTCATTCACCTCTGTACATAGTGACCTCCATAAGGACCTTTGTGAGCATCCTAGAGAACACGTAACTGATCCGCATTAGGTACATACTAATGAACTAGGCCATCGGCACACACCTTGTAAAGGTGTTCATTGATTTCCATAAATTATTTGGCCTAATGAAGAAACTATTGTTTCCTTCTAAAGTTGAGATCTTATGGCATCTCCTAAGTTAGAAGATAAGTGAGGATGTCATCATACCATTTTGGTTTTATGGGCATTTTTTCATTGATTTCAACAATAAAAAGGAGTTTATCTAGGAATTGATCAGAGATTGAACTCTCCTCTTCTTTGTTGTTCCATCTCAATTGAGAGAGGTGGTCAATGACCACATTCTCAATCCCCTTCTAATCTACCATCATGAGATTGAATTCCTATAAGATCATGAGCTACCATATGATACGAGGGCTCACCATTAGCTTGTTTATTAGGAAGTTGGTGGCACTGTGGTCTGTGTGCACAAACACCTTGTAACCAAGCTCATAATGTCTAAACCTCTCAAGAGAAAACACCATAGCCATTAGTTATTTTTCAATTTTGGGGTAATTTAGTTGTGCATTCACAATGCTTCAGCTCATGCATTGGATATAATATGGATGTTTTTTTATCATCTAACTATGTAAGCACTACTCCCAAAGCATAATTAGATGCATCTATCATTATGTGAAATGGTCTAGACTAGTCTGGTGCCCATAGAATTGGAGTTTCTACAGTTTTTCCTTCAACTATTGGAATGCATGTTCACACTCCTTGGTCTAGATGAATGGAGCATCTTTCTTTGTAAGCTCAACCAATGGCTTTGTGATCTTAGAGAAATTCTCTATGAATTGCCAGTAATAGCCAGTATGTCCAAGGAATGACCTAACATCTTTGACTGTCTTTGGTTGATGTGTAATTCCTTGGATGATCCTTATCTTTTCTGGGTCTACCTCAATACCTTTTTATGAAATTTGATGCCCCAACACAATGCCTTCTTAGACCATGAGATGACTCTTTTTCCAATTGAGCCATAGATTTATTTTAACACATCTCTTCAGTACTTGCTCAAGGCATTCCAAGGCTTTCTCAAACACACCTCCATAGGTGGAGAAGTCATCCATCAATACTTTCACACCACTACCAATCTGCAATTGGAAAATATTAAGGACTAGGCATTGAAATGTTGTAGGGGCATTGCATAGATCAAATGGCATCTTACAATCTGCAAAATTTCCCTAAGGACTCATGAATGTTATCTTGGCCTAAACTCTTGGTGCAATTTAGATTTGGCTATAGCCACTATAGCCATCTAAGAAGCTATAATAGCAATGCCCAAATATGGTATCCAACACTTGATCCACAAATGGTGAAGGAAAGTGATCTTTAAATGTCATCATGTTCAACAGCCTGAAGTCAATGCAGACCTACCATTTTCCACCTTTCTTTGGCACAATTACTAGTGGGCTAATCCACTCACTATTCATAATGGTATAGATGAACCCTGCCTTGAGAAGTTGCTTTATTTCCTCCTTGATAATCTACTTCAATTTGGGGTTTAGCCACCTCTACGAATACCTTCTTGGCTTCATGGTCGGGTCAATGTAAATGAAATGTTGGCATATCCTTGAATTGATTCATGTCAGCTCGAGATATAGCCAAGTAAAGGTTATTGGCCATTTGTTAACCACCTTTAACATCTTTTCTTTTTTTCAGAAGCAAGTTTGGCATTGTTTATGACCAGTTTACCATTGTTTAAAAATGCATATTCCATGCTAGCTGATAGCATTTTTAGCTCTACGTGCTCCTACTTGAAGTTATCAAGGATTTCCAACTCTTCCCAACAAGTATCATCATTTTCATCATTAGAGAGTTGGTGATGAACTTGCTCAAGTTCATCCATGATTTCAACATAAGCACATGTTAGGCTCTCATTTGGTTCCATGCACAATGTGCTACTATCTAAGTTGGCTATCAACCATCAAGTGCCTTCCTATCTTATGGCTACTACATACATACACCTTTGAATATATGTTTCTTGTGCACACTAATTGTATTCTTTGATGTATGTACTTTTGATAGATCAAATCTTTTACACATAATTTCACTTGTTATCACTATACATGATGCATGTAATATGCTTCTTCTCTAAATTTCCAAACTCATTTTCCTTGGAGATTTCCAAAGAGGTGTCCCTTATGCCCATACGTGCATCAACCGTGCTTAACCAAGCCCTTCCTATAATGATGGGAAAGTCACCTTTGTAGTTTTCAACCTTGATCACCAGAAAATTAGCAAGATAAAATCATCCACTTACTATGGTCATAATGTCCTCCACTAATCCAAAAAAAAATAGTGATTGATTGATTTATCAACTCTAGATAGATGTTGCTCTTCTTGAGAGGTGGTAGGTTTCAAGCCTTGTACATGTCATGGAAGATGAGATTGACATGAGAATCAGAATCAAGAAGAGCCTTGCATGACTCACATCTAGCTATTTGCAGGTAAATGAGAGGACTTCCTAGGTTAGATCTCTTCATGGTAAGATTATCAACCTTGATCCAATTGAAAACAACATGAGTTAACATTACAATGCAAATCCAAGGCAACATTTCATTTGAAGGGTACTCGAAGGTATTTGATGCAGAGGATGAGGGTACTGGAGATGCAGGATAAGTAATTGTACTAGGTTGTGAGGATTGAAGAGGACTATTAGCTCAGAAGAAGGATCTTTTTCTTGATCAATTTTCCAAACCAGTTAGCTAAAAAGCTAGTTGTGAATGTATAGCCCTCGCAACATTTCATTGTTGTGACTATGGAGGAATCTCACCCTATATGGATGGAGTAGGAGGTAACTGGGTTGAGGGCAAAGGGATGTGTGTAGATGAGTATGGTATGGATATGGGTTCTCCCCTCAAGTAGATGGTGAAAGTGTTTGATGGTACTCTAGAGGATAATAGTGATGCTAAAATGAGGTGTGGCTTACAAAACTTCTTGGAGAGATAGGTTGCTAAACATAGTACCCATATGGATATAATTGCCTATAAGGATATTGCTGCTTGGTGGTGGCATTCCCCATAATTGTGATGGGTGCCACTGTTAGTATTGTTCATATGGTTATGGTGGATCTTCACTTGGGTAGTAAGCTTATTATTGATAATGGAACTACCTTGGATTTCCTTGAGGATAAGGTAATCGTCCAGGTGCTTGCCTATGTGCTAGTCGAGGATTAAATGCATACATCCTAGACTCTTGTAAGTGTGACACCACCAGGAAACACCCCTTTGGATGTTCATATTGAAAAATGTCACAACTAGCATCATCTTTAGAGTCTATCTCCACAACTTCATCAACAGTAGTAGTTTTGTCATTACCTCTCTGGTAGGCATGTTTAGCTTCTTTTTGTCTCTTGCATTCATGATCACTATTCTCTTCTTTGGATGCTTTAGCAATCTTCATAGAAATTTTAAAATTTTCATCCAAAGAGTCCCATAATTTATCAACCTTTTCCTAAATATCAAAAATATATTTTTGGATAGGCAAGGTTTTCCTATTCACCACTTCATCGAGTGGTGACTCCTCCTTGTCACAAAATCAGACATCTCATTTCCTAATGGAAGGGTCCCTATTATAATTTTCTACACTTTCCCTTTTTTACAACTCACCTTCTTCTTTTGCTACTTGCTCAATTAGCCTTTGGGTCTAATGAGCTCTTAATTCAGATAGTCTCCCTTGGGCATAAACCCCAAGAGTTTTTCTAGTTTTAGCTTTGAGCCCATCTATGATGTGGCAAAGCTACTCCCTTTGAGAATATCCATGGCCAAGGCATTGGTGTAAGTGAGAATAATATCCACCCATGGAAGCATCCAAGGGTTCATCTATTCCTTGTTTCTAGCCTTGGATGTGCCTTTTTAGGTTGGACACTCTCAAGTATGTCTAATATTTATCATTAAATAGTTCTAAGATGCTACTCCATCAGCAAATGGATACTAGTTCCAAGGACCGATACCAGCTTAGGGAAGATCTTGAGTTTCTACAAATCATTTTCAGTGTTCTGTAAAGCATAGGCATCATGGAAAGCTTATCGATGATTCTATAGATCAGAATTATATCCCCCTAAAATTGTGAGATATTATTCACGTCTAAGTGCTTGATCTAACTATCTTTGATATGCCTAGTTGAAATTCTAACTACCTGTACAATGTTAAGCATACTTCTAGTCACCAACAAAGGTTCCTCATCATGATTGTATCAATGATGTCGATGATGGTTCTTGCCACCTCTGCATTCTTGATGACCTTGACGATCATTATTGTCTTGTTGATCACCTTCATCATGATTATTTTGATGATGGCTTTTATGAGAACTAGCAGATGAAGAGGAATGTTTCGAATCAAACGAAGAGGATACCACGGTGTCTACCATCATTTTTTCACTTGTTACAACCTCCATCCTTAGATCCCTTGCCATTGTGATGTTTACCTAAGTCCCTACCTTAACTGCTACTTTTTTCTGAACCTAATTTATGAATAGTGAATCACAGGTTCAGGGCCACAATCACATTACTAATAACAGGGGGTGAATCTTCATGTTGAGAACCTTCAAAGGGAAGATCCTCATTGTCATCTTGATCTACTAAAAATAAGGGATTAGTGAAATGTTTTCCCTTCATAGCCTCATGGTGTTTCTCCTAATGTCAATCTCACTTGCATGGTGTTTCAATGGGATAGTAGTCCCAAGTGTCATAACCATTCACAATGTATTCCTCATGAAGATTTGGAATGCCCAACTTCTTAAGAGTTTGAAATAGCATCCTGGGTATAAATTAATTAGGGGTAAGATGATGTTGCCCTCCATATCACACCATTGCAGCTATTCATCCTAATGTAGGATGAAGGTGAAGTTTAATACATACTCATCTGGATGAGTATATACCACTTTGCACTCCTATGGGACCAGAGATTTGACATCTTCATGTCTATGAGAAGAAGAAGACATTTTGCAAAAAAAATAAAATTATTAGTATGCTTAGTAGTTATATGTTGTGTAAAAGTGATGTTAACCTTGAGTTCATCCAATGATATAAATAATATTCACTAATCTAGATAGTGCATGTTTCAACAACCAAAGTCCCCAACAATGGTAGCAATGATGAGTAGCAAGGTACCCCTATGCCCAACCATACAAATCGCAAAGCATTCATGCATGATCTAGTTGAACTCTGTGGACTTTATAGTTTCTAGTACACTAGTCTTCTAGGAAGTGAACCTTGCCCTAAGCTCATTCATTGTCTTTCTAATTACACTTATGAAGCATAATGATATGGTTAAGAGCAATTAAGGCATATCATTTTTATGATTTTATGTTTTATGTTTTTGGGTGCTTAAAGAGAGAGAGAGAGAGAGAGAGATAGTAATTTAATGACTAATCTAAATTAACTAACTCACTGGTCTCTAACTAATCCTAACATAAGAATCTGTTCCCTACTTTCCATACATGACCTAAATCCACGTATCCACTACTAGGTTACCAAGCACTATGCTACTAGGTGCACCAAGCACTAACATTGCTGGGATTACCAAGCGAATACATGTTATGCTTAAAGTGGTCATACTTATGTACTTAATCTATCTAGCTTATCTCACTTAATTATCTTAATTAGCTTAATTATTAAATAATATTAAATTATTCATTAAAAAGTTCAAATGCATGAATGAAATATTTCATCTATCCCAAAATGCTGCAAGGTTTATTAGAATACTCATCTTTATTTCTACATACACTGTCGTGCTTAGGTACAATAATGCTCAAATAAAGATCCATACACTCAATGACTCCTACTGTAGGCACTTGAGAAAATATTCTAACTCTCAAGTGGAAAAACTACAAGAGCTCCACTACTACTACGACAAGACATGCCATACATGCAGCTGATGAGCTTGTATTTATAGGTAAAAGCAAACCCTACGTTGGCAGGGCCTAGTTGACGCATCATTTCATGTGTCAACTAGGCCCCGTCGACAAGGCCTAGTTGACAGGGCCAAGTCAACTAGGCCTAATCAATGCAGCTAACCATAACTCATCACATGGATTTTTCCAAGTTAAAGCCATAAGTGGATAAGTTGTTCATGAAGACTTTAACATCATTTTCAATTTACTTCTAGAATATGATTATGATCGAGCATTAAAAAGTAGCAAGTGCATTACATAAGCCAAAGTGCATCTTCTTGTATGTAAAAGTTCCTTAGGAACTTATGAATGTGATTTTGGCTTGATTCTCTAGTGCAATTTTGATTTTATTATAATTACTATAACCATTCTAAAAACTCTAATACTTGTGGCCTATAGTTATGTCACATCTAATTAATAAATAATAATGGAATATGGTCCTTGAACATTATCATGTTCAATAATCTAAAATCAATGAAGATCTTCCACTATTCTCTTTTCTTTGGCAAATCCACTTACTATTTGTAACAAGATAGATGAATCTAGCTCTCAATAGCTTTTCAATTTTCCTCTTAACTACATGCTTTACTTTTGGATTCAACTTGCACTATGGTTGGTGCTTGGGCTTTACTATAAAATCTATGTATATGTAGTGTTAGCATATACATGGGTTAATTCTAATAATCTTATCATAGTACTATGTAAGTATTTTGGGTTATTTATTTACAACATCTAGTAACTTCTTCTTCTATGTCTTTGTTATCTTTGCATTGATTATTAATGACTTATCATTCTGAAGGAAAATATACTCTAGTAATTGCAATAATACCTTTAGCTCTATTGGTTCTGGAACAAGTTCTTCTAGAATCTCTAACTTCATCAAATCAATTTCTTCATTTTGTCACACATGTGCTACTTAGAATAGTTGCTACTTCATGTCCTCCATCTTATTAAACACCATATCATAACTGTTGAGTGCTTATACTAGTTCCATGCACTTATGGATTTGTGAATTTTCTCTAATGTCAGTCATAGGATGGATGCCTTCTTGCTTTATGGCTATTGTTTATAAGCATTTCTAGACACACACTTCTTCTTCATATGTATTTCATGTCATGATGCTTCTTTGACTAACAGTTCAAACTTTCTACATGCAGTTGTATCTTATGTTACTATACATGATGCATGAAATGTGCTTCATCTTGATGACTCCATGTTCATTTTCCTTGGAAATTTCTAAGGATAAGTCTCTAATTCCCAACTTAGCATGAATGGTATTAAATCAAGCTCTCCTCATAATGATGATGATGAGGACATCACCTAATCCTTATATAATACTCAATGAATTATTTTGTGTGTATGCCTTGTCTATGTATGTCTTCTTTTTTTGGCCTTGTATGTAATTATTTCTTGAGGTTCTGACATATTTAAAGGTGTTTTGAACCTCTTTTGGTGAGTTCATGTGTCTAGGTGTTCCAAACCTCAAAATAAGCTTCTTCATTTTTAACCTTAGCATGAAAGATATTTTTTCCCTCAAAGATATCTTTCACTGGTCCAAAGGTGTCTTCTATATAGGCTCTAGGCTTCGGAAAGACATATTTCCTAAGCTAAATATGTCTTCCTATGCATGATTCCTGTTGGCGACCATTTGGGACGTGACTGCCAATGAGTGTCCTCGAACAAGATTTAGGTGCTTACTGGTCTTTGGCAACACCAAGGCCTAGATATCTCCAAATAGACTCAGTAGTTAATGCGAGTATGTGTGTGTGCTATTGCAGTGTGCAGTTGTGAAAAATGAAATGATTGCACTGTCTGTAAACTACAAATGACTTACTTTAAAAAGATTCAGCCAACTTTACCAAGTACTATGAGTTGTTGAGAGTTCTCATTTTGTTCAATTGTCTAGTCTATGTGGTCCTTATAATACCTACTTGTAACAAATAAAATTTTGCAAAAACATTTGAGCACAACTCCGCAAATCTACTTCTAATTTTCCCCAGAGAAAGAGATAGTTCCACAAGAAAACTAGAAATAGAGCAAGATTCGATGGAAATAGACAGAAAAGAAAGCAGATTTGTGTAGACCTCAAATATTTCAACAAGATAAAATGACATGAGTAAACACTTCACAATAAAGCTATCCCAAATTCAATATCTATGAATTGTTCAAACTTCCAGGGCTCAAATAAGCAATTTTTCCAAGACAATCCTACTATACTACCAAAAAATTGCTGCGTAATCTACCACATACGAGACTCCATTTTGGCTAGATAATGGATGTGAACAATTGCATTCAACAGATCCTTCAAAAGACTTGACAATTTCTAATTGAAATACTATGGAGATTCACTTTAAAGATAAAATAAAGCTATTCTGGTCCCATCAAAATACCAAAGATTTTCTGAACCCTCTTGACTATTGAATCATTCAACAGCATGACTACAAGCATAGGCTCTTTTACAACAATCCCAATAGTAGTTCTTATACATTGCACAATAATAAAATTCACTACTAAAATGCTCTTAAGGCGTTCTAACACAAGCGCTTCTACCAAAAAATTTTGATAGAAACTTTCAATTGTGCAACAAGAACAATAAGAGCAATCTAAAAATCCCAAAATTACTTGCCAAGGATGATACTATCTAAACCACTAGCTAAACAATTTAAACAAAATAAAAAATAAAAATCATAACTCACAGGACTATGACAAAGAGGCTAAAATCTTTTCTTTAGCAAGCCATCTTACAAGCAATCTTCTTTACAAATCTTCCAAGACCCCAAGTGTGATGATGATCCCTTTTCTCTTACCCCTGAAGCCTTTTTATAGGGTTCATAAGGTAGTTACATTCTAAAATATCTTAGCTAACTTTTCTCCCAAGTAACTTGCCCAACAAGTTAGGATATTGCTTGCCCAACAAGTTAGCTAAGTTACAAAAATTTTGGGAGGTTGTAACCACCATAGAGATAAAAAAGCTACAGTTGACAAGTGTCTCATTAAGTTGACAAGTGTCTCATTAAGTTGCCAAGTGGCCCATTCAGTTTCCAAGTGGTCACCATGGAGATAAACAAGTTGTAGTTGACAAGTTTCCTTTGTATTGGTTACAAACATCATGGGATTAAGGCTAGGAAGTTGCAACTTCCACACAAAGTTACAACTATAGAAATAAAATCTATGTTGGCCAAGTATCCTATTGGATAACTATACAATATAACTCCTTAGCATATGAAAATTTTTAAATCAATATTAATACTCACTTGGTACACATAAAGTAGAAAAATAATAATTAAATTACTTACATCAAAACCCAAATTTAATTAAAATAAATGTTGTATTCTGCAACCAGAGCCTCGATGTAGTTGTGAATGTGTAGTCAATGATCCCACTGGCCATGACGATGAGGTGCTCTAGGTTTGATATGGAAGCTACTGTTGATGTTAACGTGTAGCAGGCTTGCCTGGAGAATGACAAGGTACATGACAGAGAGTCTTCCAGCCCTATGATAGACCCAGAGCGACCAACTTCAAGCAAGTCCAGACCCTCAGGCTGAAGGAGCAACCCTAGATCTAAGCCGTAGAGATCGATCACACCCCAGAATGCATGCTCATTGTGAGCCAACATACCGCTGTGCAGAAAAGAGCACAACAACCCAAAATAGTGAAATAAGAACTCTCTGTTGGAAACCCACCACGATCCCAACAACCCATACGACACTGCACCACTCCAAACCCTACCCCCAACAGAGTTCTTTTCCTCTGCATTGGTTTGCGTCCTTCCTCGATTAGGAAACCTTTCTTCCCTACAGAGACTTTATCCGAGTCCTAATTCCTTTAGCTCTAAAATTCCCCAAACTGACGCAGAACCGAAGAATGAACCATGGCTGAGATGGTAATGCCGAAAATCAGTATTGCAGGACCTCCTGGTAGAGCAGCGTTCTTCTGGTAAACGCATCCAGATCCTTGTGTTGTCGGGGGGTCTGTGATTGTGTTTCTGGTAGACATGACATCCGTTCGGTCCGATCCAGCAATGTTTTATTGAATGCGACAGCAGCGATGTTGTGTGTAGCCATGGCGGTGGTCGACGTGTAGGTGGCAGTGGTGGATCAGTTCCGTCTCTTTGTTGTGGAGCCATTCGGATTACAATTGCTATCATAAAAGTATTCTCAACGCCGACGCTGTCCATTTGAACACGTTCATACTTTGAAGAATTTGGTTCACAACAGGTGCAGCTCAAGCAAGCTCAGTAACTATATCATGGAGTTTCATCACTGTAATCCCTACTCTGGTAGTAGGACCTTCTACCATGTCAAAATCCCCATCATTCAAATAATCCTTGTCTTCTTCTTTTTTTTAATATTGATTTTGATTTTTCTTTTGTTCGTAGTATACAGATGTTTGAGCTCAGTTGAAAGCATTTTTATATTTCAGAGTATTAATTCATACTGCATTCCTAAGCAATTCGATTGTTGGTTACGATGTCGTACTTTTTGAAGTCTGATTTTTGAGAATTGATAAACCCTTTGGTAGGTCATTGAAATCAACATTTCTTTTACGAAAAATTTGAGTTCCAATTTTTTTGCACTGCCACTCCATTAGCAGTGGCCAATCCTTCCATGTTGTTGCTCATTCCTCTCTTCTGTCAAAACCATAATTTTTGTATAGGGAAATTTAATACTATCACATGATTCATATTGACGGGGGCCACTTCCAGACACACCATCACTTACATCCTCAATAAACTTGTGTGTGAAGAAATCTTCATACGAAATCCTCTCAACTGGATTTTTCTGTAATAATTTTGTGCATAGATCAATGCAATCTGAGTGGATCTGCCTCATAACTTCATGAGAAAAACTTATTTGGTTTTTCTTCAAAATGATTTTTAGCAACTGAAAAAAAAAACAATTCGCCTGAGCTTCACTTTTGTTAAGGAAAGGAGGTTTACCAGTAACTAACTAGTATAAAATGCAACCAATGCTCAATAAATCGGCCTTTTCATTGTAGTAATGCAACTACATTATCTCTGGAGACATGTACAATGGTGAACCACAATTAGTTGCTGCTAAATCTCGAGAGTCTAAATATCTTGCCAATCCAAAGTCAGCAATTTTCAAAATTGCTCTGCTATTCACAGTTGCCAATAAGAGATTCTGAGGCTTTAGGTCTCGATGTATTATGCTATTCTATCCCAAAACCTTTAAACTTGTAGATGGATGGGTTGACATATAAATATATATGTATGTGTGTAATATTTGTGCATCTTTCTTATGCTTGGGACCCATGATTTGCTAATTGGTGGGTGGCTTTCACAGTGAAAAATGGCTGAAGTCCAACATTTTGTTTTGTCCCAATCTCAGAAACATAAAACTGTCTTCTCTTTCTATGAATACATTCCAGTGAGGCGACTTGAGAACCACCAGATTATGATTCTTGAGCAAGTCATGAAATTAATCATTCAAAATTTGCATTGTAATTTCTGCTCATGATACTAAGATGGATAATTCCCTATAAATGTAGCTACAATATCTAGCATATGCCATTCCAACTTCATGGTTACTTAACTATTGCAGAATTCTTAATTGGAAACAACATAATCCTTCTTAAACAATTTTAGTTCATTAGGATTCTATACCTCACCATTTGCAAATAAGTCCACCTGTTCCATGAAATGGCCCAAATGTGCCAACAATTCCACTATCCAAAAATACATCTTTTAACTCTACAAATGTCTTCTTTCACAAACTCCAATGAATATTAATTTGGATTTTGGACACCAAGGAGATAAAAGATCAAATTGGAAGTTATAAAAAGATAACAAAGTCCTAAGTTTTAGTAGGATAATCTAAAAATAGGAAAGATTAGTCTCAAAGAGAGTTTTCAGTGGAAAGGAGAGTATGTACTAGGACATTATGTCCATTTGAGTAAGAGACAAGGAAGAGCACTTAAGAGAGGTTGAGATAAT
Source organism: Gnetum montanum (assembly GCA_015680685.1). Lineage (NCBI taxonomy): Eukaryota > Viridiplantae > Streptophyta > Gnetopsida > Gnetales > Gnetaceae > Gnetum > Gnetum montanum. Next base: position 27,398 of record MNCI01026273.1, on the reverse strand, counting down.
CTCTTATAAGTATCTTTTCTTGAGCTTGTGCTTCAAGTGTGAGAAATTAAGGATTGAGATAGGACATGTGTAGCCTCTAAGATTCATAGGAAAGGTGTGAGTTAAGCTTGACTCTTAATATTTGATATATTTCTCTACATTTTTAGAGTTGTCATAATAAAAGGGAGAATTTTCTTTGATTTCTTTATGTTTTTCTTATTTGCTAAGATTAATTTACTTACAAACTTATGAAATAGATCCTTTTGGATCTACTGAGGTAGGATCCACACCACATTAGTATCAGACTGCTTGATTTGAAGCAATCCACACATAAATTAGTGATCTTCATTAAGCTTTTGAAGATATTTTGAAGCTTTATAGCCACTTAGGATTTGAAGACTGTAATATTGATAAAGATTGCTTCAATCTTGTAGGATCAAGTTTTTTTATAATAATTAAGCATCCATTTGCTTGAAATGTTAGGGTTTGAAGTCAACTACATCTTCATTACACTTTGTGTTAAGGTTTAGTACCTTGTTACCTAAATTCAAAGGAATTGCTTGAAGATTTCATCTTGTTACTTTAAGATTTTACCTTTAGGTTTATGAAGGTATGGCATCTAAGAAGAAGACAAATTAAGAGCATTAAGAGCTTAAAGACTCCTTTATAGCTTTTGTGGATAAAATGTAAGAAGTTCTTTCCAAAGTAAATGATCACAAGTACCAATATTTTATAGAAACTTTAGGAAGTGAAGAGGATATTGAAGAGGAAAATCCTTTTGCATCTCTGCAAAGGTTAAGAGGAAGAAATGATCAAAGATCTCTAAGGAAAGAGAAGACTAGAAGTTAAAGATATGAACAAGGTTTTTGTTTTCTTCATAATAATGAGAAAATGATGATGAAAGATTTGTAAAGATTTTAAGAAGTGATTTAAAAGTTTCTCATGTGAATATTCCCATATTCAAAGGTGTTGAAGATACATATTTCTTTCTTAATGATGAGTGGCGAGGTACCCCTACACTCAACCATACAAATACAAGCGTTTCATGCACGATATGGTCGAACTCCACAAATGGGCTAGTTGTGGTATCTAGATAGTTACTCATTGATCGTAGTTCGTGATCTTTCCACTTGGACTAGTATTTTCTTTGTCACATATGGTTTAGTCCAAGGTGAGGTGCATGACGTAGTCCTAAACTAGTGCTACAACTAGAGGCAATGGAAAATAACTTGTTAAGCTAAGAGGAAAAGCATGAAGAGAGTCTAAGCTAGCCTAAGTGCAATGAGCATCCATCCCTTAATCATCCATACACATCTTGGACCTCATGTACTACTGCTAGGATTACCAAGCACATGTCCTAGGTACGCTACTAGGATACCAAGTAGTCACACTTAAATGCTC
>MNCI01026273.1:1817-25897 GCA_015680685.1 Gnetum montanum | reverse complement strand
GAAGAACTAAAAATGAAAGCTAACTTCTAAAATGAACTATTGATTGACTCTAAAAATTAACTTCCAACTCCTGCCACCTACATGTGTATTTATAGACCCGCACAAGAGTCATAATATCGCGTATCCAATATCGTAAGCAAGGTCGCGATATCACGTACCCGATATCGCCTACGCAATATCGTGAGTCCAATATTGAAGCCTAATGAATCATGATTCATCATACCCCGACAACTGAATAAAAACTCATCCTCAAGTTGAACAAAATGAGAACAAGCTCCATTGATTACATAGTGGAGAGATATGGGATTATTGACTGATTAGGAATTTATTCATGCCGCAATGGAGAATTGAATAGAACAAAATTGAAATAGATACATAAAAAATACAAAATTAAAAAATTACAAAATTTTGTGGAGCTCATGTGGTTCCAAGTGGTGGTGGCTCCTCCATGGGTCGCTTCCCTTATGTTGTGCTCTAGATTTTGGAATTTGATGGCTCTGCAATAATGCTTGAAGCTTTTCCTCTTTAGTTCGGGGGTCTCATGCCATCCATGCTAATGCTTCAATGTTTGATGGAGTCAATACCTCCCATGGGCATGGTACTTGCAGGAACATTTGATTAGCTTTAACATACTAGGCCGCAAACAACCATCATTCCTTCTCGTACACTCTAGCTTTGTCCCTATACTCTTGGAAATCTGTAACCCATCGAGCCAAGTCTGCTACAACATCTTCTACCCTTAGTACTTGGCCTTAACCACCTCTAGTTCAAAATTTAAGACTTCTAGCTTCTGCAACATTTTCTTATGCTCTGTAAATTTTGCTTCATATTTGGCATAGGTGGCAACCACCTACTTCTCGATCTCTTTTCTCGAGCATCCTTCTATCAACATGGCTAGATCAGCATATCATAAGTTTTTCAATTCCATGTACTCTGTGAGATCTTGAATCTATAGGTCTCAACTTTTAAGCTCTGCTTGGTGGGCAAATGCATATGTATCCAATATGGCCCGCCAATCAGTGTGTTGAGCACTAAAAGTGTTGATGTGGGCCTTGGCCATATGGATCTCCTTTTCTATGACTTTCTTGTACATCCCCACCTGGTCTCTAAAATGCTTCTTTAAATTTTCATGCTGCTTGACCTCATTTTGCCACGTGCTTATTTTGATGACCATCTTCTAACGGATTGTGCGTACCTCCTTCATTGAGAGGGTTTGATTCTTTCTGGCCAAATAGTTCATGTCTTAGTTAACCCTGACCAATTGCTCTCGTAATTGCTAAAAGTTTTCCTCAAGAACATTCTTCTATTTGTCCACAGTGGTCAACTAAAGATTGTCAACAGTGAGTTTTTTATTCTCTTCTTGTAAGTCTCTAAGTGCCTTGGCATGCGTGTAGGTTTGTGCTTGTGCCTTCGAGGCATCTAGTCGACCTTCTCCTTCTCCTCCACCACTCTTTTATTGTCTGCTAGTAGCATATTAAGCTACTCCATCCTAAAAGTGTCTAGCTGTTCTATAACAACAAACTGAGATAGGTCCTATTATGTAGCTTGTAGGGTAACGATCTCTTGGAGTCTTGCCAACTTTGCCTCTGCATGCTCGGCCCTGATCTCTGCCATGATCATCTTTCCTTTGGTGGAGATGAGGTTTGACTATGCTACTATGACATCTTGTGGGATGTTAAAAAATAATTTCATTACTTGTCCTATCTACAGCAATCGATCAAGGACATCCTCATACTCTGCAGGAGTCATTGAGGGACCAGCCAGAGTTTGAGCATCCTGTGCTCCTATGAAATCTGCTAGTGGCACAACAAGGATATTAAAAGATTCTTTGATGTGGTCAATGATGACTTCTATGGCTCCTACTACATCTTGATGCTACATGACCACCACTATGGCCCCTTCACCTACTTCCAATTACACTTGGAAAGACATAGTGTTCCCTAAAATCTATTGTGACCAATGGGTCTCCCCTCCTCCTGTTTGGATGGACACCTCACCCTGTGCACAATTAATAGAAACTATGGGTTGTACGGTGTCATTAATGACATGAAAAAGATTAGCATCATCATGACTTCCCCAACTGACCATCTCAATGATGGCCCTAAGATGGCTCATCGACGGGTGATAATCCTATGGTGGTGGTGATGGTTGGTCTCACTGGCTTGTGATGGGCCCTGCTTGTTGTTGATTGGGCCCTGTGCTTGCGAGTTAGCTAGGCCCTTCAATTTTAGTTGCAGTTGGCCCCACCATCTGTTCTTACTCTAGCTCTAGTGTCTCACCAGCACTCTTCCTTTGGGCTAGTAGCTTTAGTAGTTTGACGAACGAAGCATTTTGGGCTCTCTTGGGAATATCATTAGTGTACCCTAGAATACCAACACGTTTGCACAACTTCCGGATGAGACAAGGGAAGGGCAACATGAACTTCCCTCTCTTGAGTTCTTCAAACTGCCTCAAGATCTCCATCAGATATAGATGAGGAAGGTTAGCATTAACCTTTCCCATCAATATTACACTTCCTCTTGCCATATGTTGAAATTCTGTTTAATCCTCTTATGGGGAAGATGTTATAAGTACCAATCTTTAAGTATATCCTTTCTTCCATTATCAACTCTCCATATGTCTTGTCCTCTTTGTCGTACGTCCTATCCAACTAGGCTCTTCACCCATTAACATCGAAACAAGTGAATAGGTAAGCAAATTTTGGCCCTGTATTTAGAAGGTTCAACACTTTCAAGATGGCCCTGGTAGAAAAATCTACAGACACACCACAAATGTTAATTGTGGTTCCTTCTTCTTTATTATGCAAAAATTGATACGTTTCTCCTAAGTACCAGGAACCACTTTCAAAGAGGATGGGCCATAATATGGAACCTTTGAGTTGGTCCCTAATAGCCTCAGGAGCGAATTCTGTGAAAGGTCTAAAGTTTAATTCCATGATCATAGCTACTGACATGGACCTTTCTCAAATAGCTTGAACACACTCCAGGGACAATACGAGGTGTTGTCCTTATTCAGGCTCTTCAATAGCTCCTCCTTCTGCATATCCTAACAATGTAGTAGCAAGAATCTCTTGATGGATGCTAAATGATTACGCCTCCTACTCACATGTGGTTCAAAAGATGCTTGTCATCTACCTCTCCTGGGTTGCTTGGACACACCTTGAGAGGGTCCTTCTTGTTATCCACGTTTAGGGACCATCTACAATCACACGAGGCCAACCATTAGTAAGGTTGTTTACAAAATTTAAGTTATACCTTACTTCTACCTTAATGAATTCTTTTCTTATTTTGTGTGATCCAGAGTTAGAAAATCTTGTGGAAATGTCACCTAAAAGTTTTAATATTGGGCCCCTAATTTGATTAGGTGGCTTTGAAATTTAATTTTCTAGTGTATGTAAGGAGATAAGATTGTTTTTGATACATTTTTATCATCATTTTTTGTGTTTGTTTTTTTAAAAAAAAAAATCAATTACCCTTTATAGTATCCTTTAGGTGATGATGAATTCTGAACAATTTATGTGCAATTTGAAGTGTACCCCTTCCCCATGACTAAGGGGAACACTCTGGGTTCAAGTAGGTTCTTTCAAAATAAAAATCAAAGCTCTAGTGAGCAAGTTATGGCTATTGGAACAAGAGGTGCACAAGTTGCGAGTAAAAGAAGAAAATTTGAAAAATTCCCCCCACATGAACAGTTTAAAATGATGTTGACGTGTGCATGGGGGGTCCATATATATAGTTTTGTTCGATGCAATATTTCATATGCAATAGCACGGCCTTGATATCGCATCAGACCTAATATCACGTATGTGATATTGTAGCCTATTTAAAGTAGGGTACTTCGAAAAATTGATAAATTTCTGAAATTCTAAACTCAAAAATGAAGGACTTGAAGTCGATGTAAAAGGTCTAGGGTAATATTAAATAGTCCTAAAGGCACAAAAAGTATAATGGTATAGAATTCGGCAATGGAATGCACGAATTGGATGAGAAGAAAGGACATGTTTTAGTACATAGGAACATTTGAACTAGAAGGATGATGAGGGAAAAAGTATTGTAATAATTAAACAACTAAAACTAAGTAAATTCTACAATGATGAAGTAATCTCGATCTTTATTTCTAGTCATGTGCATGTCCAAGTACGTCACACTCGAATAAAGGTGCCATACAATTACAATCATCACACTATGAGCATGCACTGGGAGAAAGGGTTGAGAAGAACTAACAAATAACTAAAAAACTAACTAACTAAGAACTAACTTCCCATTCCTTTTCCATGTGCCTCATTGTGTATTTATAGGCTTACACAGGAACCATGATATCACGTATCCGATATCTCTTGTCAGGCCATGATATCACATACCTGATATCAACGGTCCAATATCGAGGATCCAATATCGGGACTCATCAGGCCTAATATCTTGTACCTAATATCAGGGGTTTGAAAATAGGGGTCCAATAATAGGACCTCACAAACCATGATTCATCATACCCCCACAACTTAATAACAACTCATCCTCAAGTCAAGGAAAGTGAGGAACAAGTTCAATTGATTACATAGTGGATAGGTATGGGATTATTGATTGACTAGGAATTTATTCATGTTGTAGTGGAGAGTTGAACACAACAAAATTGGGACATAGACACAAAATTACAAAATTTATCGAAACTCATGTGGTTCCTGGTGGCAGCGGCTCCTCCATAGGTGTCTTTCCTTTGTTCTGTGCTCAAGGCCTTTGAGATTAATACTTTTGAAGAAGCATCTGACATTTCTCCTTTTCTATTTAAGGATTATGGATTGTCCATGCTGATGTTTCAATGTTTGATGGAGTCGGCACTTCCCATTGACACGGTAACTGTGGAAACACTTTATTAGCCTTGACATGCCATGTGGCAAATAGCTGTCATTCCTCTTTATAAGCTTTGGCTTTGACCTCTCCACCTTTTTCTTGGCTAGATTTTGTAGTGACAGGAGTTCCCTGATGAATGTTGAATGATTGTGCCTCCTACGCTGCATGTTCTACATGAGGTCCTTGGCCTCTGCCTCCCCCTAGGTGTTCAGTTGCACCTTGAGAAGGTCATTCTTGTAGTCCTCTCTTAGGGGCCATCTATAATCACACAAAGACCAATTGTTAGTAAGTTTATTGAAAGAAGTTCAATGATTTCATACCTTACTCATTACCTTTAATAAATATTGAATTCTTTGCTTAGTGTGATTTTAGAGTTAGAATTTTTTTTCAATGAAGTTGCCCTAAAAGATTAATGTTGAACCTGATTTGTTTAGGTGACACATAAAAGGATATGTAATGGTTTTGAAAAACATTTGATAAAATGATGATAAAGAAAAGAATAGATTTGGCAATGAAGTACTCAGAGGGTATAAAATTATGCGGTGGTGTGTAATAAGTACAAATTACAAAAGTCACGCAAGTGGGTCCTCCCCAAATCAGGTTCCAACCTATAATGCCCTTGTGTAACCACTCTAAAGATGTCCATAGGCACTAAAAGGATGAAATTTAATCCCTACTAGTTGCACAAAACACATACACATAGATACCACCATGATGAGGTATGAATTCAATGCTACACAAGACATGAATCACAAATACATGAACAACGAGATGAGGTGAATTGTAGAAGGGATTATAGAGATTGGGACATGAGGTAGTTAACCCAAGGCACAATGAATCATAAGTGTAGGGAATGTTTAATGTGTCATTAGCCTAGTGCTCCAAACTCAAGACCAAGTCCATTCCTTCAATCAGTGACATAGCATTACTTCATCTAATGATGGACAACCATAAGAGCACCATGACAACAAGGTGTACGATCATTTGGTATTTTATTCAAGGGAGGAGTGATTTGAAATTTCTTTGTAGCACTTTGATCTTGATCGTTTCTTTTTTTTTCTTTTTGTGTGGCTGCTTTGACACACTCTTCTTGCTTCTTTTTTTTTTTTCTTTTTGTTGTGTAATCCAGAGAAGCCACCTACCTGTAGGCATGGGTGAATGTCTTTCCAGTGGGACCCCCTAGAATAACATTGGGTTTTTTTTATTTTTTTTTATTGAGTGCCTTTATTACCCTTACTCCAACTTTTCATTAGATCTAAAAGTATCTTAGTACACCCAAGCTACATGGTAACTCCTATAGATGTCACCAAAGAGAATCCACAAGTCCCCTTGATGTCACACCCTAGCCATTCCCTCTTGGTCCATCCTTCTTCACTCTAGGTATAATGAGCACAAAATTACTTTAAGTTTTAATGTTGTTAAGAATATCATCATACCTAGAGTAGAACCTCTTATTAATAGAATGGTTGGGTGGATGTGATTGGCTCACTATCCAAGTAATTAGTCACCTGAGACTTGATAACACAAAACAACACCTCAACCAACAAGTCACATGAGTGTTTTATTCATAGATGAGATTACTCATAAAAAGATAAAAAGACAAAACAATAAATAAAAAGATAAAATAATGAATAAAAAGATAAAACAACAAATTAAAAGATGAAAAAACTAGGAAACAAAATATTGTAAAATTAAAGAAAAGAAAAAACATTTATTAATTCTGCTTAATAGAATGGAGGATATTCCCCATAACTAAACTTTTGATCATAGCAAGAATTAATAAATGAAAGGGTTTGATCCATGCATTTTGGAAATATTGGGACCTGGCCATATCCAAACCACTGGGTGTCTTTTGATGTCGTGGTTGGAATGTATCCAAATTGGGGTGCACACACTGTATTAAAGTTGACATAGTGGGGCAAGTTAGAAGATGAGGTTAATTGATAAGGAGTTGACCCACTATGGCACCCATGACTGTAAGATGGTATGCAAGGATTGGTATGTCTCCCTACGTGGCTATATTTATTGGGCTACATAATTGTTGGAGTGTTGATTGGTGGCTCAGATAAGGTAACACAAGGTGTTGAGTTCAAGAAGAAGGATGCACCATAATGTTGAACTTATGCTAGGTTGGAGAATGCAATGGTCTCAGAACTATGCTATCCCTTTCTACGATCATATCTAAAGAAGGGATTCCTTCGATGTTGTAGAGGGTTCCCACTGCTATTGACAGTAGCAGCACAAGTAACGTTTGTGGGTTGATGTTGTGGTGCAAACCCTTCTGGTACAATTGGTGGAGATGTAGAAGGAGATGAAGGATGGGAATATTGAGGTTGAGGAAAAGTATAAGGCACATGAGGTGGTGATCATGTTGGATAGGATATGGGTTGATAGTATTTAGGAGAATGATAATAATGTGGTGAGATAGAGGATGTTGACCCAGTTGGGGAAACAAGATGCTAAACTTGATAAACACTTGGGTTCGGATGATATGAAGGGTGTGACAAATTTGAGGGTGGCCTCCCCCACTACTAGGAACTTTGCCACTATGACTGAACATAGTATTTTTGTACAAACTTTGGATGTAACATTCTTCCCCAATGCTCATGTAAATGTGACAAGATTTAGCATTGACCCTTGGGGTGATCATACATTGATACATATGATTAGCAAATGAGTTCTTATTCTCTTTGACCCTTCTTTCTAATTGTCTAAGGGTGTTCTATCCTGCTTCTTGGTTCGTCATGGCTCTACCTCTAATAGTGTTGGCATATTCTCCACATTTTTCATGTATCCATTTCCTCATCTTATTGATCTTTGTCTCAATTTCATCTAGTGATTGTAGTATTGACAAAGATGATTCCATCTGCTTAAGGTGATTTCATTTCTCCTCTTCATGATCATGGACATTTGCTAATTCAAGATTTTGGTCCTGTTGAAATTTCTCAACATTCTCCCATTTAGCTAACTCTCCTTATTCTTTTGCTACCCACTTAATAAGCTCTTGAAATTGGTGGGTTCATAGCTCATATACTTGACCTTGGGAATACATCCCTAGGGTTTCCCTTGTTTCATTATAGAGCCCATCTATGATATGGTACATTAGCCTCTCCTCAAAGAACCCATGGCCTAGGTAGTTGTTTAATAGTGCATAATATCTTTGTAAGGCCATGTCCAAGGGTTCATGTTGTGCTTGTTTCCATTCTTGGATTTGTCTCCTCAAGGCTGACACTCTTGCATAGGTTTGATATCTTTTGTTGAAGAGTTCTACCATTGTTGGCCAACATTGAATTGATTTTGGTTTTAAAGACCTATACCATACTTTTTCTTGGCCAACGAGTGTCCTAGAAAAGAGCTTAAGTTTTTGCCACCCATTTTCAATATTTTTCCATACATAGGCATCATGAAACGCTTATAGATGATGTTGCAGATCTAAAGCATAGCCTCCTAAAAATTTGGGAAAGTTATTGAAATCAAGCCTGGGTAGACAGCTTTCCTTATGATGCTTGTGGGATATTCGAATAGCCTCTTATATATGCATTAGGCTCTTAGTGGCCAGCAAGGGCTCATCATCACTAGGTAGGTTATGAGTTTGAGAGCTAGGATGATGTTATCTTTGGTCATGTTGGCGTTTCTAACTTTGCCCGTGGGCTTGATTTTTATTTCTACGCTAACCCCTTAAAAGAAAATCATCCATGTCATGACCTAACATTGAAGGAGTAGAGGAAGAGGAAGAACTGGAAGACTCTTCATGACTTTTGTAGGTCTTCCAATCATCCCTGGATAAATCCTTGTTAACTATTGAGAAGGTCCTAGGCCTTATGGGCCCCCTCATTCCATGGGGTGTCCCATATTTACTAGGGGTGTCTGAGTTGGATGACAAAAGTCCTTGAGTATCGTTGGGGTGTCTATGAACATATAAAACTCTTGCATAAGATTGAGTACTCCAAACTTCTTCATTGGTTCCCAATGAATTCCCTTGGTAGATGTTGCGTTATCATTATCTTGTGAAAGAGACATTGTTGTGAATTTTTTATGAATTAACTGAATTTAATTTCTTTGCTTGAAAGATATATTGTTAATACCCTATTACAGCGATCTTGTATGATATAACTAATTTAGATAACTAGCACTGTCCTCAGCAATGGCGCCAATGATGAGTTGCGAGGTACCCCTACACTCAACCGTACGAATACGAGCATTTATGCACAATCTGGTCGAACTCCGTCGATGGGCTAGTTGTGGTATCTAGATAGTTAATCGTTGATCATAGTTCACTATCTTCCAACCTAGACTAGTATTTTCTTTGTCACGTATGGTCTAGTCTAGAGTGAGCTGTATGATGTGCTCCTAAGCTAGGGCTACTTCTAGAGGCAATGGAAAGTAACTTTGTTTTAACTAAGAGGGAAAGGGTGAAGAGAGTCTAAGCTAGCCTAAGTGTGATGAGCATCTGTCCCTTAATCATCCATACACATCTTGGACCTTGTGTACTACTACTAGGATTACCAAGCGCATGTCCTAACTACGCTACTGGGAGACCAAGTAGTCACACTTAAATGCTCATGATTAAGTCATACTCATTCCGCATTTACTAAGGATAGGAGATGAGGGTAGAGAAATATTAATTATGAAAATATTAAATAATAATTAAACAATTAAAACTAAGTGAATGTTGTAATGATGAAGTAATCTCAATCTTTATTGCCAGTCATGTACATGTCCAAGTATGTCACACTCGAATAAAGGTGTCGTACAATTACAATCATCACACTGTAGGCATGCACTGAGGAAAAGGGTTGAGAAGAACTAAAAATGAAAGCTAACTTCTAAAATGAACTACTGACTGACTCTAAAAACTGACTTCCAACTCCTTGCACCTACATGTGTATTTATAGGCCCACATAGAAGTCACAATATCCTGTATCTGATATCGCTAGCTAGGCTACGATATCACATACCCGATATCGCGTACGTGATATCGTGGGTCAACTATTGGAGCCTAATGAATCACATAGTTCATCACTTAGCTTAGAATCATGAATAAGTATTTTTTTTTATTGAGAAACTTTCTAGTAAGTTAATTAATCATGTTGTTGAGATCAAACTTAAAGGATTGGAAGCCAAATGGTGGAACAAGGAATGTCTTAAGGACTTTGACGAACATGGAAGACCTATTGAGAGTTGACAAGTCATGGAATTTACACTAAAGAAAAAGTTTGAAAAGACATCCTTCCATCATGAAGCCATCAAGAAGTTGAAATTTCTCAAATAAGAAGATCAAAAGATAAACAATTATTATGATGAATTATGTAAAGCTTTTTAAAAGATTGATGTTCATTAAACTAAGTATGAACAAACTTCTAACTTCATTAGAAGATTAAAGATGCAATATTAGCAAGAATTAACATTCTATAAGCCTGATACTCTTCATGAAGCCTATAATGTTTCTCTCAAGGTTGAAATGAAAATAAAAAAGGTTGGCTTAAAAAAGAATAATGATCATAAGAAAAGGATTGATAAGGAATCCACTTAAAAGTTAATAAAATCATCCAAGGAGGATGGTAAAGATTAGTAAAAGAAAAAGGAAATGGAGTCTACTTCCTTAAGAAGGGGAAGAAGAGAATGATCTCCAAGACATAAAGATATATATTATAATTATGATGAATTAGGTCATAAATAATGGGAATATACTAAGCCAAAGAAGAATGCCTCTAAGAGGAAGAAAATTCAAACTATGTAAGAGAATGAACCTACATATTCAAAGAAGGTATGTGAACCTAATCTATTGCACATTTCTAGACAAAGTAAGTTAAATAGTTGTACTTTTGTTGGATACATTTGTACTAATGATGATGTTATTAGGAAGAGTTTATTTAGAACTTATTTTAATGTCAAAGGGCATTCGTTGAGTGTGCTAGTTAATGGTGAAACATAAGAAAATGTGAATTCTACCAAGGCTATGAAGTCATTTCATTTAACTACAATTCTTCATCCTAATCTGATGAGCAATGGGTACCATCTATTCCTAACCATGTGAATCACAAGCATTCAAGTGTAATCCAGTTGAATTTGGTGGATGAAACTAGTTGTGGTATCTAGATCATTAAACATTGATTGTAGAATGTTATCTTACCACTTGGACTAGTGGTAGCTTTGTCATGTATGATTTAGTCCAAAGTGAGGCANTACAATGAATAAGAATCAATCTTGATCTTATTGTCATTCATGAAATATGTCTAGGTACATTGCCACTCAAATAAGACATTGTACAACTGACTCAAATCCATACTACGGGCACTCACTGACTATTCTCTAAGACTAGAGAATAAAACTATAAGAGTTTGGCTACTCTATTAACAAAAGAATGAAATAAATCATGTGCCCAAGTATTGTATTTATAGGTAGGCACGCATCCCATGATATCAAATATCTAATGTTGTAGCATAGGCTATGATATTGAGACTTTGATACCAAGGCTAAGATATTGAATCCTTGATATTGAATACCCAATATCTTAGCCTATGACAAAATGAGATTCATCATACCCCCATGACTAAATGAAAACTCATCCTCAAGTGAACAAAAAGAGGAATAAGTTCTTTACGAAAGGGATTGGATTATTGACTAACTCTAACTACTAATTGACTCTAAGTGCTGCATTATAATATTTCATTCAAGTGGATGCAAACAAAATGACAAAGTCACAAAAAGACTAGATAGACATTAAATATTACAAAATTTGTAGAGGTCTTTGAAAATCCACTAAAGATGATTCTTCTTATTACCACTAGCAGTGGTAGACTTTCAACCTTGATTGTTATGTCAATGCTTCTCTAGTTATGCAGAACATTCTTGAAAGATGGACTAAAATTTCTTCTCATCATCCCATGGACCTAGCAAACATGTGATGTTTGAGTTATAATCCTATATGTGCTACAATTTTTCCATGGCCATAACCTTTGTTGTCCCTCTCTTAGCTTTATTTTCATGCCTAGCAAAAGACCTTATTCCTTAAGCATTTCTTTTAGCATCACCTACAATCACCAAAGGATCAACATTAATTTTAGGAAATTTTTCTTAATAATTAACCCTTTTAGAATCTATTAGTTTACATTTAAGCACAAGGTGATGATAGCATACTATGCCCAAGGCTATAAGGTAACTAAAATCATCAAGTTATTCACATTATTTTGATCAATTAGTATTAGTTACCATGATGTTTGAAAATAAGATGTTAGAAAAAATTTAAAAGATTTAAATGTGGACATCCCTAGCCCCCATGAATAATGAGCATAACTCTTGAAGTGCATAAAGTTTCGAATAATTGAAACCAAAGGTCTAATTTAGAACATGGATAAGAAATATTAATAGATATGGAAATAGAAAAGTAGAAAAAATTAATGAAATATATGAGAATTACTCCCAAAATCATGCATAAATTCCTGGGGGTCTAGATGTGTTTTCTTCTTCTTCTTAATTTTCTATTTTAATTCCTAGGTCTCCATGTTTAATATCCTCTTTGCATGAATAGTCAAAGTGTAAGATATCTATGTCTAAGTCCTCTATTTGGTCCATTTTCTTAAGTCTAGAACTAATAAGTAGATCAATTACTTCTATGCCTCTTTGAAATAATTTTATATTCTCATTTTCAAGCCACTGGGTGTCTTTTGGTTTAGTGGCTATTACATAGACTGGGTTTTGCTCAGACACTTGTTCCTTAGCTTTGTTGTTGGCTATGTTAATATTTTGAATTTCTAGACCATGACTACATCCTTTACTATTAGTGATGTGTGGATTTTTCTATCTCTCCACAATGATAGGTTTATCGTTAATCTCTTGTCTTGGAGTGGTAATGGTTGTTGGCTTTTGTGTATGATCAAGAGACATCGTTTTTATGAGAAAGGGTGTTGCACAAAATTGGCCTTATGCTATGTTGATGTGCTAGTAGGTCTACAAGTTTTATGCTTGTGTGTGAAAACCATCCTAAAGAAAGAATGTTTCTGAGGTTGTGGTTAAAATCTACAAGCATTATCATTTCCATGTATGTTCACAGCACAAGTGGCATTCTATCATTGATGTTGTGGTGCCAAACCTTCCTATGTGATTGCCAATGACATGTGATGGAGGGAAGTATGAGAATATTGAGGATATGATAGAGGATGAAAGGCTTGAGGTTGTGATCCTTCAAAAGACGTTGTGGATTGATGACATTCGGGAGAGTGGTAGTAGTGATTTGAGGTAGAGGAAGTAGAACTAGTTGGGGAAACAGGTTGTTCAATATAATACCCAAATGGGTTCTGCTGGTAATAAGGGTAGTGCTGGTTTGATAATGGCCTTCCCGATGACTATGTGTTTTCCCATTGCGATTGATAGTAATTTTGAGGCTGATAAGAATTTCCACTAGGATAGTACAATTGGTTGTATAACTATCTATAATTACCTTGTAAATAAGGTAATTTCCTAGGCATTTGCTTTTGTATGAACTTGGGATTCAAAGAAAAAGTCCAATACTTATGTATATGTAACATGACCAAGAAATAGCCCTTTAGATGGTCATATAGGTAGATGTCACATCCATCCATCATCTTTTGTGATTGAGTCTATAGTCTCTTCTTTCATAGCTATTTTTCCTTTTCACCGATAAGTGTTCCTACTTTTTTCTTGATTCTTTTTCCTCTTATTTTGATCACTTGACTCTTTTTGTGTTACTCTCTCCTCTATGGTTTTCATGTAAGTTGTAACTTTTTCATTCATCAACTCCCACATCTTATCTAGCCTTGCTTCAAGCTCATCGATAAACTTTTGTATTAGCAAGGTTTGTTGTCAAATCACCTCATCAAGAGCTGACTCTTTTTCCTCATCATAGATATGGATCCTCTTCTTTTGAAGAGCTGGGTCCTAGTTATATTCCTCTACATTCTCTTGTTTACACAACTCTCCTTCTTCTTTTACCACCCACTTGATTACCCTTTGTATCTAATAGGCTTTTAGTTCATATAAAAAACCTTGGGCATAAATCCCAAGGGTCTCCCTCATTTGATTATGAAGCCCATCTATGATGTGAAAAATTTTCTCTTTTTTAGAGAATTCATGGCCTAGACATCTATGTAGTAGATAATAGTATCTATCCAAGGCCACATCCAAAAAATTCATGTTTTTCTTTCTTCCATCCTTAGATTTATTTTCTTAGGTTGGATACTCTTGCATAGTTTTGGTATTTTTTGTTAAAGAGCTCCAGCATTGTGAACCACCTATGGATGAAATTTGGTTCCAATGATCTATACTAACTTTCAACTTTGTCTATTAGTGTCATAGGAATGAGCTTAAGCTTCTATCACTTACATTTAATATTTTGCAAGGTGCAGGAATTATGGAAGGCTTGTAAGTGATCTTGTGGATCTAAGTTATAGCCTTCCCTAAATTTAAGAATGTTTTCTGAATCAAGTCATTTGATGTGATTATCCCTTTGATGCCTTTGGGGTATTTGAACTATCTCTCTAATCTCTATCAGGCCCCTAGAAGCCAACAAGGGTTCATCTATACCAAACACGTCATGGTGATAATCTATATTCTATTCATCTGATTGTGATGGTCTTATCTATTCTCATTTTGATGTCTTTGATTTTTCCCTTGGGTTTGATTTCTATATTTATCTTGACCTCATAATGGAGCTTTATCTCTATACCTATGTTCATCTTTGTTAAAACTAGACGTTGAAGAAGAAGAGGAAGATGAAGAACTGGGAGAATCACCATGGCTCCTACATTTCTCCCAATGGTTCCTTGATTTATCTTTTCTTTGTTTAGAGGAGGTCTCAAGTCTTGAGGTCATCCTTGATCAAGGACTTACTCCATCTTCTCTAGAATTGTCTATACCAGTTAAACATAATCCTTTCATGTAGTACGAGTCAAAATGAGCATATGAAATCTCTACTTAAGGTTGTTCACTCTAATTCTCTTCAGTATAGAACCTACCATTTTTCCTATGAGTGTTTTAATCATATGATGCATTATTGGTTCAATGTGAAGAAGACATGTTTTTAACATGTGTGACTTAAAATAAAATATTAATATTTACTAAAAGATAAATTGTTAATACTTTTACAATGATTGTGTATAATATAATTGATCTAGATAACTAGCACCATCCCTAGCAATGGGGTCAATGATGAGCAGCAGGTAGCCGCTACACCCAACCATATGAATCACAAGCATTCTTGTACAATCTAGTTGTATTTCATGGATGGGACTAATTGTGGCATCTAGATCATTAAGCATTGATCATAGGATGTTGTCTTCCCACTTGGACTAGTGGTAGCTTTATCACATATCATTTAGTCCAAAGTAAGGCATATTGTTGTTGATGTTGTTTTGGCCTTATGCTACTACTAACTATGATAAAGAAATCAATTATTTGTTCTAATTAACAATGGAAAGTAAAGTCTAAACTAGCCTATGGGCAATGAGTGTCCATTCCCAACTTACCGTACATGTCTTGAACCCACGTATCCATTACTAGGATTACTAAATGTTATGATACTAGGTGAACCAAGCAATAATGTTGCTGGGATTACAAAGTTAATATGTGTTTATGCTAGAAGCTAGTTGCACTCATTCCGCAAATTCATTAATATGCATGGAAACATAAATATTAACTAAGTATATGGAATATAAATTGCATTAAAAGTAAATTTAATCTAAGTCAAAGTGCTACAAAGAATAAGAATCAATCTTGATCTTATTTTCATTCATGGAATGTGTCCAGGGACATTGGCACTCAAATAAGACATCATACAACTAACTCAAATCCACACTATGGGCACTCAGTAACTATTCTCTAAGACTACAAAATAAAATTGTAAGAGTTTGACTACTCTATTAACAAAAGAATGAGATGAATCATGTGCCCAAGTGTTGTATTTATAGGTAGGCATACAACTTGCTATATTGGATATTTGATGTCATAGCACGGGCTACAATATCAAGGCTTTGATATTAGGGCTAAGATATGAGATCCCTAATATTGGATTCCCAATATCTTAGCCTATGAAAAAATGCAATTCATCATAATCCATATAAAATGCATTGATTAATGAAAAATCATTATAATAAAGTTAAGGAATATCGTCTTATTGATTATTTCATTAAATATTTTCATGATCAAGTTCTTTGTGATATATTTTCTATTAATTGTTCAAATCTCATATTTAGTAGACCATGGAATTATGATAATAAGGCTATGTTTGATGGACAAAATAATAATTGAAATGTGAGGCAAGGAAATCATTAGTGTACATTGTTATCCACTATTGTTGAGAGTGAGATTGATAACTTGAATTGTTCATTCATGCTTTCTAGTTGTAAGGACTTGGTAAGGATTAATGCTATTTGTGATGATGAAATTTTATTTGATGTTGAAGATAATACATTTGATATAAATGCTACTACTAATTTTATGGAGTCTCGTATGAATGAAAAAAAAGTTTTATTTGCAATTGTCCAATCTTGTTTGGTGATGGCTATAGTTTGTTGGTTGATGCTTTTAAGCACTTATGTTAGTGCTAGGCTGAAATTTTTATTAGCAAGGAGATGCTAGAAGAATAAGGAAATTTTGGCAACAAGTGGAGAAATGACATTGGTAATTGGACATTAGGCAAGAAGGCCTAATCTATAAGTATATACTAATAATTATTTTTTGGATTCTTGTGCTATTTTTTCTAGGTTTAAGTCATCATGGAGATGTAAAGAAGATATTATAAGTATATGCTTAAATGAAGAAAACATGGTAGGACATGAGGATAAGCCTCCATGAGCAAGGAAATCTCAAACCAAAACCTTAAATGGCAATCATTCTCATGATACTTTAGATGCATTAAGTCATGATTTTTATGCTAAGCATGATGGCCTTGAGTCATGGGAGCATGCTGCCTTCTAGTTTGTCAAAGGTCATTAAGCATAATATTTTTAAGAATGGAGGAGATGATGAGGGTATCACCCAGTCCTTATGTAATCCATAGTGCATTGTTATATGTGTGTGTCTTGTCTATGTATGTCTTTTTCTGTTGGCCTTATTTGTAATGATTCCTTAAGTTTTTGACATGTTTGGAGGTATTTTGAACCTATTATAAGAAGTTAAAGATGTTCTGAGTGGTTAATGGGGATTTTTTGAAGGTATCTAAGTAGTCTAGACCTCAAAATAAGCATCTTTGTTTTTAGCCCTAGTATGAAAGACACCTTTCATCCTTGAAAAATGTCTTTTACTAGTCTGAAGACATCTTCTATGTAGACTTTGGTCTCATTAAAGATGTTTTTCCAAGCCAAATATATCTTCTTTTGCATGATTCCACTCTCATAAAAGATGTCTTCTTTGGCAAACTCCAATGAATATTAATTTGGATTTTGAGTGCCAAAAGAGACAAAAGGTTATTAAAAAAGCTATAAAAAGGCATTAAAGGCCTAAATTTGAGTAGCTAATCTGAAGAGAGGAAAAGTTAGTTTTAAAGAGTGTTTTAAGTGTAAGTAAGAGAGAGCTTAGATAAGATAATCTATCCATTTGAGTGTGGCAAGGGAGAGCACTTGAAAGAGGTTGAGAAAATCTCTTATAAGTGTCTTATCTTGAGCTTATGCTCTAAGTGTGAGTAATTGAGGATTGAGAGGAGACATGTGTGGCCTCTAAGATCCTTGGGAGATTTTTGAGTTGAGCTCAACTCCTTATCTTTAATCTATTTCTCTATATTTTGAGAGTTTTCTTAATAAAAGGAAGAATTCTCTCCAATTCCTTTATGATTTTCTTATTTTATAAGATTAATTTACCTAAAAAAATTATAGAATGGTTCCTTTTGCGGTCTGTTGAGGTAGGCTCTACATAAGATGAAAAATTCTCCCTTATAGTTGCTCACATGGATCATAGGGAAATCTGTAGGATATGACCATCCATTAATGATAGTCACAGTATCTTCTATCAATTCCAAAGACTCAATCATGGATTGGTTTGTAAGATCTAACCTAATGTTACACTTCTTCAATGATGGTAGGTTTTAGGTTTTGTACATTTGTTGAGAGATCAAGTTTACTCTAGGACCTAAGTCTAATATAGCCTTAGATGGAGCATTCCTTATGCTTTATACATAAATGAGGAGACTTTTAGGATCAATTCTCTTCTATGGAAGGTTGCCTAGTTTTATCTAACTTATAACAACATGGATTAATATGATAGTTTCTACATTATCATATTGGTTTGAAGGTAACTCTTGAATGATTTGGAATGATGTATGTGTGGGGTTCACAACCATGAATGCTTGTGGAGGTTTAGGTCAAGTAGTAGGTCTGAAAAATGGATGCTTTAGGGACATGCACTTGAAATTGATAGACCAACCATACACTTGCATGTTCACAACTTGAATAGCATTTTTTTATTTTAGCTATTGAGGGATTTTACCTTGCATGAATGGAGCAAGTGACAAATGGTTAAGAGCATGAGGTTGCAACTACTAGTGAAGATGAGGAGCATCATATGGATACTTGGTCCATAGAGTAGTGAATCTATGGAATTTCAAAGGATAGTTGTGGTGAGTAAGAGTATTAGTAGGAGAGACACTTGGAAACACAAATTGCTGGACATATTATTTATAGGAATCTAGCTACCTATAGGGATATTACTGCCTCAATGGTAGCATTGCCCAAGACTATAAATTCTAACATTTATTCTTGAAAGCATAATGGAGCCCCATCAAGATAATAGTATTGTTGATGATCATGTTGTTGGTAGCTACCTTCATGATAGGGTAACCTTCTAAGTGTAGATATCTACAATGTAGTCAATGTAAACTATTTCTTATCTCTAGTCATTTTATTATTATTAACGTTCAATTTACATCCAATTAATACTATTCTCGAATGTCCATCCCACATCATAAGTATGATTACAAGGAGGTCTTGACGGCAGTGTATTTTTCTTTCATCCTTATGCTATCTACCTTTCCATTCTCTCTTGTCCATTTTACTTATATAATTTTCTCTCAGCTGACAAAGATTCATTAGCCTATATCTTGCTAGGGTTTTTTTTAGCTTTTTCCCTAGATATATTCTTCTGTTTTTTTTTTAATTTTTTTATTGCTATTACAAATAATCTCAAGCATCACACTTGTTCAACGTAACAACAAATTTTAATGAAAAACCCATCTACATCGCCAAAATACAAATCCATTGAATGCTAAAATATAACATTAAATACATAAAGAAATATCCTTCATCCAATGTTAATCCTTTTTTTAGTGTCTCCTTAACCACCTTTATAGATTAGGGTTAAATTTGCGTGAAATACATAGAGGAAAAATTAGAACACCTTTACAATAGAGAAAATCCATCTTAGAGTTCTATGGAACAAGCTTAGAAGATGTGGCTCATACTACAAAACACAACTATTAGAACTAAAAGCAGTTACTAATTAACAAATATATTATTAAAAATATAAACCAATAACTTATCTGTTAACTGATACTATTAACATTATCATTAATACATCATCTTACCATTAACTAATGATTACATTACCAATGATATTCCTATTAGATTTTCAACATTAGATATTAGGATCTCTACAAGGTTGATAGTAACTTAAATAAATATAAGGTTGTGCGCGTTTCACGGAAACGCGAGGTAGCCTGATGAGTGGCGGTTACAACAACCTCGTGTTTCCGTGAAACGCGCACAGCCTTATATTTATTTACTTACACGTGTATAGGGACGGAACCCGCCCTACTTATAGGGGGAAGGGCTCTTCCCTAGGTAAGGGGCTCCTAACAATAGCTCAATGTCCTAATTTTACAACGTTCATTTCCAGAAAATCTTAAGAAATTCGGTATTTTTATTGTTGTGCCAATATCACTAGGGCCATGATATTGTGTACATGATATCATGTCCCATCCAGCTATAACTAAGTACATCCCCCTGCAACACTTAACCTCATTTTCACACTTCACATGGGGGAGTTTGAGAATTTTTTCTCTACAACTTGCGATTGCATGACCCTTACTTTCATAGCCATATCTCGCTCGCTGGTACTCTGATTTTAATTTTGTCTAAACCTACTTGAACCCAGAGTGTTTAGCTTAGTCGTGGGGGAGGGACATATGCCAAATAGTGCATAAATTTGTTGGAATTTGTCATCACCCAAAGGACATTATCAAGGGTAATTAGCTATAACATTAAGAATAAATTGTGCCAGAAATAATTTTATCCCTAGGAACACTGGGAAACTAAAATTGGAAACCACCTAAGTAACATGACTCACTATTACAATCATTCAGGAAACATCACATAGAGATAGAATAAATTAAATTAGTTAAGGTAAGCAGTAAGGTATAACTTAACTTCGGAAACAACCTTACTAACGCTTGACCCTGTGTGATTGCAGATGGTCTTGAGACATGGACAACAGGAAGGTCTTGCTCAAGGTGGAAGTAAATGATGTAGGAGAGGCAGAAGACAAGATCATGTTAGACAACATGTAGAATAGGAAGAATAATCATTTAGCATTCATCAAGAGGACCCTCCTACCATACAGTTCAGGTAGGCAAAAGGAGGAGCTACTATAGCGCCTGAACAGGGACAACATCTCATATTGGCCCAAGATTGTGTTCAAGCTATCCATGAAAGATCCACATTTGCGATAATGATTATGGAATTAAACTTCAAATATTTTGCAGAGTTTGCTCCTGAGGCTATTAGGGATCACCTCAAAGGGTCTCCCTTATGGCCTACCCTCTCTGAAAGCAGTGCTTGGTACCTAGGGGAGACATTGGATTCTAGGGTAATTTAGCTTGTTGCAAAGGCACGAATAATGATGTATGGTGTAATTGATCAATAAAACCTTGAGTGGTAGAGAAAAAGGTTATGTGATGGTACATAGGAACCTTGAATCAAAGGGATAGTAATAAGGGAAAGAAAATCGTTGGCTATATGCTAAGGGTAATAAATGGTGTATGAAAGATGGGCATGAGTGCAAATCACAAAAATTACACAAGTGGGTCCTCCCCAAAGTAGGTTCCAACCTATAATGCCCTTGCGTAACCACACTTAAAAGTGTTTGTGGGTACTAAAAGGGTTAAACGTACTCCACACTGATTCCACAAAACACACACATGTAAATATCACCAAAATGAGGTAAGAATTCTATTCTATATGAGACACGAACTACAATTACATTAACAGCAAGATGAGATGGGGTATAGAAGGGATCGTAGATATTGGGACATGAGGTAACTGACCCAGGGCATAGTGAATCCTGTGTGTAAAGCATGATTAGTGTGTCATTAACCCATCGTTCCAGAATCAAGACCAAGTCCATTCCTCTAATCAGTGACACCGCATTGTTTCATCCCATGATGAGCAACCATGAGAGTACCATAACAACAAGGCATATGATCACTTAGCATTTTATTCAAGGGAGGAGTGATTTTTGTTTCGTGGCACTTTTCTTTTCGTTTTCTCCTCTTTTTTTCTCTTTTTTTTTAAATATTGAATCCAGAGAACCCGCCAACCTTCGGGCATGGGTGCATGTCTTTCCAGTGGGGCCTCCTAGAACAGCATTGGATTTTTGAGTGCCCTTTTGATTATTCTTACTCCCATGTTTTGTTAGATCTACAAGGATCTTAGTACAACCACATTGTATAATAACTCTCACAAACATCACCAAAGGGAATCTGCAAGTCCCCTTGATGTCACACCCTAATCAGTCCCTCTTGGTCCATCCTTCTTCATTATGGGTACAATGAACACAAAATTAATTTTATGTTTTAAGAATGTCAATAATATCATTGTACCCTTGAACAGAACCTTTTATTTGTAGAGTGGATGAGTGGGTGTAATGGGCTCACTATCTAAATAATTTATCACTCAAGACTCGATAACATAGAACACACCTCAACCAACAAGCCACATGAGTGTTTTATTTGTAGATGAGATTACTTATAAAAAGACAAAAAGACAAAAAGATAAAACAAAAAATTGAAAAATGAATAACTGGAAAACAAAAAGTTGTAAAATTAAAGAAAATGAAAAGTATTTAGTAATCCTACTTGTTATTGGAATGGGGGATATCCCCCATAACTAAACGGTTGAGGATGGCAAGGATTAATAAATGAAAGATGAGGATCCTTGTATGTTGGAAATATTGGAACTTGGTTATACTTACCCCATAAGGGTTCACACACCTAATTATAATAAGCATAGTGGGGCCATTTATGAGATGTGATTCCTAGATAGCGAGTTGACCCACTATGATATTTAGGACTATTAGATGGTATGCAAGGATCAGGATGATGCCTTTCATGACTATGTTCATTGGGCCATATGGTTGTTGGAGTGTTAGTTGGTAACCCTAATGAAGTAACATGAGGTGTTGGATTCGAAGATAAGGGTGCACCACAGTGTTGGGCTTGTGTTGAGTTGGAGGATGCAGTGGCCTTGGAATTGTGTTGTCCCTTCCTAGGATCATTTCTAAAGAAGGGATGCTTTTAATGTTGAGGAGGCCTCTCACTACTATTGACAATAGTAGCACAAGTGACATTCATGGGTTGTTGTTGTGGCGTAGGCACCTTAGGAACAATTGATAGCGATGTAAAAGGAGGGAAAGGATGAGAACATTCAAAATTAGGAGAAGTGTAAGGTGCACAAGGTGGTGGTTGTGTTGAGGACATGGGTTGATAGTATTGAGGAGAATGGTAATGCGGTGAGATAGAGTATGTTGACCTAATTGGGGAAGTAGGATGTTGAACTTGATAAGCAATTGGATTCGGATGATATGAAGGGTATCTCTAGTTTAAGGGTAGCTTCCCCCATGACTGGGATTTTTGCCACTATGATCGAACACAGTATCTCTATACAAACTCTGAGTGTAACATGTTTCCCCAATGCTCATATAAATGTAACAAGATTGGGCATTGGCCCTTGGGATGATCATACAGGCATATGTTGCATTCATAAGTATGACTGGCAATTGAGCTCTTATTTTCTTCATTCCCTCTTTCCGAATGTCTAATCATATTTTTTCCTACTTTATGAGTTGTCAAAAATCTATCTCCAATAATATCAATAACTTCTCCACACTTTTTATGTGTCCATTCCAATATCTTATTCATTTTTTCCTCAACTTCCTCTAATGATTGTTGCACTAGCAAAGATGGTTCTTTCTCCTTGTGATAGGTTGATTTCTCCTTTTCATGATTATGGATCTTTGTTAAGTTGATATTTTGGTCCCATTGATGTTTTTCAACACTCTCCCATCTAGCCATTTCTCCTTCCTCTTTTGCTACCCACTTAATAAGCTCTTGGACCTGATGGGTTCATAGTTCGTATAGTTGACCTTGGGCATACATCCCTAGGGTTCCTCTTGTTGCATCACGAGTCCCATCAATGATATGGTACATTAGCCTTTCCTCGGAGAACCCATGGCCTGGACAATTTTTTAACAGTGCATAATATCTTTTTAAGGCCATATCCAAGGGTTCATGTTGTGCTTGTTTCCACTCTTGGATTTGTTTCCTCAAGGTTGACACTCTTGCGTAGGTTTGATATCTTTTACTAAAGAGCTCTACCATTCTTGCCCAATGTCTTATTGAATTTGGTTTTAACAATCTATACCATACTTTTGCTTGGCCAACGAGTGTCATAGGAAAGAGCTTAAGTTTTTTCTAACCGTTATCAGTGTTGTTCCATGTACAGGCATCATAGAAGGCTTGTAAATGTATTTGTGGATCTAAGTCATCACCTCTTGAAAAATTGGAAAAGTTTTTTAAATCAAGCCAAGGTAGGCGGCTCTCTTTACAATGCCTACGGGAGATTCGAACAACCTCTTGTATTTGCATTAGGCTTGTAGTGGCCAGTAGGGGTTTATCGTCATCGAGTAAGTTATGCTTTCGTGCGTTGGGATGACATTGCTTTTGTTCATGTTTATAAGAAACCCCCACCTCAGGTGGCATACTCCAATCTTCATTATCATATAGTTCGTTGGTTATCCAATGAACTTCCTCACTAAGTGTGGCATTATCATAATCTTGTAGGAGAGGCATTGTTGTGAAGTTGTGTGTGAATTTATGTGTGACTATTTATAATTATTTCTTACTAAAAGATATATCATTAATTCCTATACATCAATCTTGTATGATATAACTAATCTAGATAACTAGCATCGTCCTCAGCAACGGCACCAATGATGAGTGGCGAGGTACCCCTA
>MNCI01026267.1:11711-26627 GCA_015680685.1 Gnetum montanum | reverse complement strand
TTTCACAATGTACGAGTACTACCTACTAGATTTTGAAAGAATTTTTATTAAGTTTTTGAAGCCTCAAGTCTCTTGTTAAAGTGCATAGGTTTTGGGAAGGAAATTTTCTATTCTAGAGCTATTTTAAGTAAAGTAAATATTTTTTATGTCTCCACATTAGCATATATGTTGGCCCACTATGTGGGGCACAATTACCAAAGTATTACACTTATGTATCAAGGTTTCGGGAAATTTTAACCACATTTTTTACTTTTTTGAATTTTCATATCAACACTACGATGGAGGAGTAAAATCTGCATTTTTTGGAGCTACATGGACCAAGGTAAAGGCCTCCTAATGCCCACATGTTGGAACATATGTTGACTAACATGTAGAACATATGTGCTCAATGTACATACATCCTTGAACCAATTTTTGGTGACTTTGACCAACCTTTTGACTCTCTAAGGCTCCCAAGGTAACAACCCACTATGATCTATATAAGCCATTGAGCATGTGGGACCCCAATATGCAGTTTTGGAGGCTATATAAGCCAAGATAGAGGTTTGGTTTATCTCCCACATTGGAATATACATTGGCCCAACATGTGGGGCATATATACTCAACATGAAAACTAAATTTAGTAGTTTTATGAGATTTTTCAACTCAATTTTGAGCTCTCTAGGTTCCTAGTGTAGTGGCTAGGGTCCAGAAGAAAGATCTATAGTTTATTAGGGTCATCTTAATCACATTTTATGGTTTTTTGTGTCCAAAAATTGGCATATATATTAGCCCAATGTGTGTAGCATTTATGCCAACCTATGATGTCATAATTAACCAATTTTTCAGTCTTTTGACTCAGTTTTTAAGCCCTGCTATCATTTGGTATCAACACCTAGAGTTCTGGAGGAAAATTTACTATTCTGAGATTATTTCTCTTATGGTGAATATTTATTTAGGTCCCTACATTGGCATATACATTGGTCCAACATGTATCGCATATATTCTCAATGTGTTGATCAAGTTTGACTAATTTTGAAGGTCGTTTGATAGGGTTTTAACTTCTTCAAGTTCCTAGTATAACAGTTAGTGTTTTAGAGAAAAGTATGAAGTTTTGAAGGTTTTATTGACTAATTTGAAGACCCAATGATGCCCACACATTTTCATATACGTTGGTCCAATGTGTGGGACATAATTACCAATGAATAATAACATAAAAACCATCTTCTAGAGCTTGAACATTCAATTTCCAAGTCAATTTTGCTTCCTAGATTTTATGGGTTCCACATTGCCACTTTTGAGCAAATTTAGACATTTTAAAACTTGGTTTTAGCTCTTCACATTGGCATATATGTTGGCCAACGTGTGAGAAATATATCATTTTTAAATAGTTTTCATGAAGTTTTGACATGCTTTAAGGGTTCCCAGACCGTCACCTTAGCAGTTAGGATTTTGGATAGGATTTGAGGCTTCTAGGATCACTCTTGGTAATGTATGAGATTTCTTGGCAAGGTTTGGATGCATGGGGGTGTTATACATTAGCTTATTACATTGGACCAATGTATTTTAACATATATATGCCCAATGTACAAACCTCAAACCTCCAATATGTGAACTTTCTTATGTGAAAGTTTTGGTGTTATAGAACTCATTAAAATCTCAAAGTTTGGTAGGATTCTCTGGATGGCTTAAAGTTGAATTTAGGTGGTAAATCTCTCATTAAAATATCTACAAATTTTCTAAATACATTGGAGCTCTTATGGCCAACATATTACCAAGGTTTTACATTCTATGTGTGAATGTATGCATTGGTTTTGAAAGCCCAATTTAGACAATTAATAATAGAAATTTTAGCACCTAAACCAAATGTATAAGGCTTGTTATCTTCTTAAATATTCCTAAGCCCAATGTGAATAAGGTTTTCTTGGATTTTTAGAGGCTTTTGCTAATATTCTTTTGGTGAAGATTGGAATATTTCCCACTTTAAACCCCAATGTTAAAGTTATTTTCCCCCAAGTTTCCTAAGTGTGGTGTAGTGACCAAAAATGTTGGAGGCTAGAATGAGACTTCGAGAGGTTTTTGGTCACATAGCCTTGACCCTGCTTCCACATGAGGGCCTATTAGGAATCGAGGTGGGGCACCCAGAATGGTCTTGTCGATCAAACTGGGACTTACAGGTGTTATGACGAAATGAGTGTCAAGGATTTGCATGATATTTTTTATGTCCACAGTGCTCATGGGGGTGAGTGTAGTTGAAGTTTTAGGTGCAAAAAAAAGGATGAAAATGCAAAAATATGTGCTTAAATAATGAAAAATTCAAGTAGAATTCTAAAATGTAGGAGAAAATGAGAAAAATTCATAGAACATGAGCAAGAGAGAAAGAGGCACCACCCCAGACAATGGGAGCATAGTTAACTCCAAAAAAAAGCTAAGGAGGTATGTAGTGTACAAACAGGCATAATAGGTAGTGTAGTCATAGTCTCAGGTGTCTGGTTGTGAAGAATTGATGTCTGCCATGGAGTCTGAGCCTACTGGGTTAGCTATCATGGTGTCCTACGAGTGGCAATGGTGTACAGTGTGCTAGGTAGCATACAATGGTGTCAAGTAGCATTCCAAATTTCGCCAAGATGCTAAGTGTGCTTGGGTGCAAGAGTGCCTAGAATGCCAATGCTCAAATTTTTCAATCAGATGTAAGATTTTCCAACCCCTAAAATGTGAAGTGTTGAGGTATTTATAGGGCTAGGGTTAGCATGAGTCATGAATCGAGCCCCACATGGTAGAGGGGTAGTTCAGACTATGCTAGCCCCAACTATGCTCCCACTAAAGCAAATGGTATTCTGCTAGTGTGCTCTAATGGACCCTGTGAAATTTCCAAACTATGACTATGATGTTAAGACTACAAATGCAAATGCCAAACAAACCACAAAGTACCTGAAAATAATGCAAAATAGTGCAGTTTTGGAGACTATGCTCTAGGACTATGCTATCCACTCTCTTGAGTGGTATCAAGCGTAGGGAATGTTGGAGTTGAGATGTAGGTTAATGTTGCATTCTAGAGGCTCTTGATGGTAGTTTCGGCAAACTACACTCTGGAGCGTAGTCCAACAATTAAACAAATTTTTCCAAAAAAATATGTTTCAATGTAGACTATGCTAACTATGCTCTAGAGCATCGTCTCAATAGGGAGAGCATAGCTAGGATACTTAGAAAAATCTAGCAAAAACTAATGCCCTTATGCAGACTATGTTGACTGCACTTTGTAGCGTAGTAGGAAGCATAGCCTTAGAAGTTAAAAAATTTGCCAAACTATTTCTTCCATCCTAAGCTAGACTAATAGCCTCTAGATTAACACTTAGGAAAATTTGCAAAATTGGTCATTTTGGTGTTGGCTACGCTCTAGAGCGTAGTCTTGGCAAGGAGACCGTAGTTAAGACACTTAGAAAATTTTGTAGCTATTATCAACACTTAAAAAAATCTTCCAAATTTGGACTATTTTGTCAAATATGCTCTAGAGCATTGCCCCAACAATGGAAAGTGTAGTCTCTACACTTAGAAAAAATTTTCCAAGTCTTGAAAATTAGACAAATAAGCAATTGAGACCCAGGAGCCCAAATTTGGTGGTGTTTCGTTGGCCCCTCTTTGTTGATCTCTTAAGCAATGGCCCAAGAGATGTCAACAAAGAATGCAAAACACCACAACAAGCCCAGCACCAACATCGCTCATTAGTACCTAACCAAATGTCATTTTACCATGCTCAAGACTACTAAGGGTAATGATATGTTGGGGATAAAGTATGTAGGGAATGCGCTAAAGGATAATAATGAAATGAAATGAAAATGGTGTGAAACTACAAGAGGAGGCACCAGGGATGGCTTGTCATCAAAATGATGATTTCTTGTCAGAATTCTTATGAAAGAGTCAGTGTCCATGGCACCAGGATGGCTTGCCCCTGAAATTATGACCTCTTGTTGAAGTGCTTATGAGAAGGTTTATGCAAATTTAGGGTTGGACTAGTTGCAAAATTGAAGCTCTACTAATTTTTCTTGAGGACATGTTTCTTGCCCAATTTTTTTTTTCTTTTTTTTGCATTTTTTTCTTTTTGACTACAAGGAAAACCTACTTTGGGTTCTACACATTATGAGATGCTAGCTATAGGATGCTTTTTGTTAAGTGGGCTACGTGTCACCTAATGAGGTTTGCTTCAGTGAAATTGTGTTGCATTTGTAGGATAGGTGTTTCCTCCCTAGGATGAGTTGTGTTACATCCACTTGGGCTTTAACCAGCCCATAGAAGCTCCCCATATGATGAGTTGCATTACATCTACTATGCATTTTACAATTAACTTAGAGAAGGTGCCATGTGCATTAGAGGAGTTACAAGCTTGATGATGTAAGGGAAGGTAGGGAAATGCAAGGTAAAAGGGTAAATGAAAGTAGGCTATAGTGAGGTAATAAGGATATGCACTCTTGAGTAGCTTAGCTAGTCCAATCATGCACATCATAGTAATGTGGCAGCTTGTTGTTGCAATGAGATGTGTCTCTGCATGACCACCTCCAAGGCTTTGTCCTACAAACATAACACAGAGAAAACTAGAAAGCAACCACACAACATGAGATGAGAATAAACTGCTAAATGCAAATGTGCTGCAAATGCTACAATGGTTAGACTAGTTACAAGAGCTTGAAGAACTAGTGCAGGTGCCAAAGCGAGAAGGCTGCAAAAGCTCTAGCAGCCACATCGATGGAGATTGCCTAGAGAGGTCAGCAAAATGATAGAGGGTGATGGTGATGCAAGTGCTCGAGACTCCATACCAACAACAGGAACTCAAGAAGCCAGCAAAATGGTAAAGAGCTAGGATATTGCAAGAGCTCCCAAGCTTGAGCAATGGTGAGGGATGGAGGATGGTAGCAAAATGGTGGGGGCCATGATAATACCACTACTCCAATAGGCTATGCTAATAATAAGATCTCTAAGAAATAATAAAATACCCAAGGCCAGTAATGTTGTTGGTGTGGCCTAGGCCTAGTACTATTGGTGACCATGGAAAGAGCATCGAAGGGTCAACAAAATTCCCAAGGGCATCTCTAGAAGATCAGCAAAATGTTGAAGGGTGATGATGCTACAAGCATTATAGAGGCTTCTTTTGATGATAGGAAATCCATTTTGGAACATCACTATCCCCACCCCACCCATAAGACATGGGTAGATGGCATGTAGTTGGAAGTATTGTAGCTCGCTTATCTGCAAAACTATGTGTGTTAAACTACAAACCCAATTTAAGGTCTTGGTAGATCATATGTTATGCTAGTTTAGGGTCCTAGTAGACTATGGGTCCAATTTAAGATCCTGATTGATCTTGATGTCCTAGTTTATAGTCCTAGTAGATTTTCGTGTGCTACTTTAACATCATAGCAAACAGTGGATGTTGTGCCAGTTTAACATCATGACCCAAGGACGAGCTATGCCAGTTTACAATCATAGCAAATGATCTGTGCCAATTTATAGCCATAGTGGACTTTGTTGTGCTAGTTTATTATTGTAGTGAACTTGAAGTTTGGTCACTAGTTTAATGTCATTGTAGAAAAATGCTTTGCTAATTTATAGTCATAGCAAACTTTGGTTACCTTACTTTATCATTAATGAGGTGCTACAGGCTATGCATAGTATGGCTTTAGATATGAGTGGTTCACCGGATTGGCAAATTCATTGCCATCATGGTCAGTAAGCTTGAACACTCCATTTTCATAGGCCTTGACAACCAAGAAAGGCCCTTTCTAGTTGGCTAAGAATTTATCCATGAGTTCACAAATGGCCCTGAGGACTAAGTCCCCTTTCTTGATTAGGAATTAATGCTGATTGTGATGATGCTTCTACCATTTTTTTCATTCATACTGCTTGATTTGACCAAGCATTTGCATGTGCTCCTCTTCTATCAAGTTGAGGTCCATGGTTTTCAACTCATCATTTTCAGCCTTGTTGATGAAGCTTGAGAGGATTACATAGAGTGGTGGAACCTGCAAATCAAGAGACAAGATTGCTTCAAACCCATAAACCAAATTGTATGATGTCTTACCTGTTGCAGTTCTTTGTATCATGTGGTAGGCCCAGAGTGTGTAGATCAACTACTTATGCCATCACCATTTGCTGCTATTGAGCATCTTCTTTAAAAGATTGATGAAAACCTTATTTTTCACCTCCACTTAGCCATTCACCTGTAGGTAGTAGGATGATGAAAAGGAATGTTTGATTCTAAAGCATTTGCAAAAGGCTTTGGTCTCAGCACTACTAAACTATGGCTTGTTGTCTATGACTATGGTCATGGGTAAACCAAAATGGGACACTATGTTATCAAGTATGAATTTTCAGACCTGCTACAATGTAGTCTTCCTAAGGGGAACAACCTTAGCCCACTTTGTAAACTACTCAATGGCGATTATAATAAAGATATTCCCTATGGAGGATGTAGGTGTTATAGGGCCTATAATGTCCAACCCCCAATGTTGGAATGGCCACATGATCTACGATGCACCGCATGTATAATGTCCAACCCCCAATGAAACATTTCAGGTGCAATGCTTAAGGTTAATGCTTAAGTTTATGCTTGGTAATTGATTTTTCATTACGATGGATATGCTAGACCTTAACAATTGTAAATTGCTTGAGCAATTTTTTTTCCAAGTCACAATAAGGTTGCAAGTGTTGAGCTTTACAAGCATAAACTTCTGTAACTTAGTTGACAACTAGTTGTGAGTCACCTTGGATCACTAGTTTCTATATTCCTAAGTTGCAAGCTGCTAAGATACCCTAGAGGAGACCTTCATACTCTACCATATTAGTGCATAGAAATGTGAAATGATACGCAAAGGGTCCAATCTCCTTGGAGAGGAATATGATTACGGTAGTGGCACTAACTCCTTTAGATGTTGAAGTGCCATCAAAGTGTAAGAGTGCTTTGAAGTTATTAGGCACTTAGCTTAAGCTAGTGACATGCTCATCTAGAAATTTTGGATCCATTGTTGCTTGATCATCAATTAGGAAAGTTGTAAGTTGTGCCACTATAGCTTGACCTTTAGTTGATGATTCTACCATGTAATGCAGGTTAAACTCCATGGTTATTGCTTTTCAATGTGCAATGTGACTACTCTTGTAAATATTCATTGTAATTGGTTGGAGTACATTGCTTTTGCAAATGATGTTGAATTGGTTGCAAAAAAGATAATGCCTCTACCTCTTGAGTGCAAAGACCAAGGCAAGAAAATTATTTTTCACATTGTTGTACTTTGCTTCATAGGCAACTAATGCATGGCTTTGGTAGTATACGGGGACCTTTGTACCATCGTCTTGCTTTTGGCAAAGTAGAGAAGTGATGGACGTGTCTAAGGTAGCAAGGTAGATGTAGAATGATTTATCTTCTTGCAGAGGGTAGATTATTGGAAGTGGAGCCAGCTCCTATTTAAGGTTGTCAAATGCTACTTAGCATTGATCTATCCACTCAAAGTGGACTCCTTTTTTGAGCAAGTGTTGCATTGGTTGCAACTTATTGGTCAACCATACGACAAACTAATGTATGAATTACAATCTACCTTGTAACCCTCATAGCTCCTTAAGGTTGGCCAATGGTGCTAGGTTGGTAATGGCCTTAACCTTATTGAGATCTATGTGTATGCCTACTTGGAATACTACGAAACCTAGCATGCAACCTGTCTTAATGTCAAAGACACATTTCTTAGGATTTAGCCTAAGTTCATGTTTCAAGCAACATTTGAGTACAAGGCCTAAGTCACCTGCATGGTTGTGTGATGCTTTGGACTTAACTACTATATCATCAACATAACCATTGAGAAAACTTAATAGGTAATCGCTAAAAATGTATGTCATGGCTCATTGATAAGTTGCTCCTACATTCTTGAGCCCAAAGGACATCATGGTATAGCAAAAGGTACTACAAGGAGTCATGAAGGTAGTACTAAGTTGGTGTTCTACATTGATCTGAATCTGGTTGTACCCTGAGAACTCGTCCATAAAGGACAACAAGGCATGATTAGCTATAGTATCAACCAATTGGTTAATACTAGGCAATGGAAAATCATCTTTAATGGTTGCCTTGTTGAGGTCCCAAAAGTCTATGCAAATGTGTATACTTTCATTTTTCTTAGGTACAACCACAATGTTAGAGACCCAGTCTGTGTAGTCAATGGTTTGAATGAAACTAGCTTTGTAGAGCTTAGTGATTTCATCACGAATTAGCAATGCCACTTCAAGCCTAATCTTGCTAGCTTTTTTCTTAACTAGTTTTATGCTAGGATCGAGGATTATGTTGTGTTACACTACATGAGGATCTAGGCCTGACATGTCTTTATAAGACCATGTGAATGCTTTGATGTTTTCATTTAGTACTTTTGCAATGTTTTGGGCATGTTGAGGTCCTAACAAAAAACTAAGTTTTAATGTTTTCACCTAGCCACTAGGCATTGCTAAGGGGACCTTAACAAGGGAATCCTTGATGATGTCACCTACCTCTAGATCTAGACCCCTAACTAGATGGTTTGGCCAGTCTAGCAATGCCTCTATAGATGTTATGTATTCATTGTAGGCTGTGGGCTCGAGATTTAGGCATTATGGATCGATGCATTACATGAAATCACCATGTGGCCTAGTGAGGACCAATGGTGAGTGAAGATGCTCGTACATAGACATGTTGTGAATCTTATAATAATCCTACAAAAATAACCAAAAAAAATGTCAAGCCACACCTATCTTCATGAGAGTAATATGCACAGTTAAAGAAAATAATGCAAGAAAATTTCCTATGCAAAGATAAGGGATGTGTGGATTAGTTTTAGGCCTCAGTCGACCATGGGGTTGCAAGTTTAAGGTCTTAGCAAACCATTTAGTGCTAGTTTAATGTCATAGTAGATAGTGATATGTGCCAAATGCATCATTGGAATAAGGCTTGGTGCGTCGAAAAAGTGAAAATGGCTTGGGCATCCACTAGGTGAAAAGAAAAAATTTAAAATTTTTCTAAGTTTGGAGATAGCTAGAAAAATCAAAAAAAAATTCTAACTCTAGTGACTATGCTCACATCCAACTATGCTTGGCACTATTGATCTTAGTCTCAGGATACGTAAAAATTTAAGTGGTCCTTAGGGGTATGAAAGCACATTTTACCCTTAATAAAGTTATCATTGTCAATGGTGAAAACATGACTTTCCAGAGTCTAGCATAGTTGCAAGAGCATAGTTTCTAGAATGTCATGTTGAAGTGGACACCAACACCCTGGTTTGACCAACATGGATGAGGGACAATGAGCCTTGAAATGCCTACTGCAGGCATGCATAGAGGAGAAAAGGACACCATCGACCATTAGGTACCCTAACTACACTCTATCCCCTTTTCATTTTGGCTCCTTCCTTGTTGCACTTAGGCATTTAGGGCTTAGGTTGGGTTTTGTTGGTGCTACCCTATCCTTACATGGGCCACCACCATCATGACTATTGTGGCCAACATGGCCATTGAGGAAATGCACATTGGGTGCAAGGGTTTTGAAACACAAGGGATTGCATGAGGGTTTTGGCATATGATGGGTAGTCATGGTTTGTGTTGTAGTGACTATGGCCACTATGGCAATTGGAGTGGTTGCAAGGGGGGCTTGTTTAGAATTGAAAGAATTTTTTTTCTTTTTGTGGTTCTGGCACATGACAAGTGGGGCAAGGCAGAGATTAAGGTCTTGCGGTGGCCTTAAGGCTACCACCCATAGGGCTAGGGTGCAGTGAGCCTTTACCACTCTCTTTCTTTTTTTCTCAAAATCTCTTGATTTAATGCATGGATGTGGTCTAGGGTCATGGTGGCAACCAAAATGACACACCATGGGGTGAGGAAGAAGTCAAGGATTTCTACAAAAATTTTGTTATCTCTTGCAAAAATTATTTTTCTTTGTTATGCGTAGGGTAGGGGCAAGGATATGTGCATCAACAATGGTCATGATAGCATGCTACAGGGTAGGGACATGGTAGAGTTCTTGCCAAAAAAAATTTTACTATATTACTATTTTTACTCATAAGGGTAGCCACTAGGGCTACAAGGGCAATGTGCCCTAGCATGGTAGGGACAGCAAGGGAGACACAACACTCTAGGCTATGTTTCCTACATTCTCTTTTTTGTTATCTTTTCTCAAAGTTTTGGGGTAGGGCACAGTGCAGGGGCAGCACCATTGGTGATAGTTTATTTTTTATTTTTTGTCTAAAATTTTTAACTTTTGACTTTAAGACTATGCTCCGAGGGAGCATAGCTAGCAATTATATTTTTTGCAGTTGGGACTATGTTCTATAGTTACCAGTGCATAGTCGATGGTTCCAAAGTTTTAAAAAAAAAATTTGAATTTTGACTACGCTCTTGAAGGTAGGCCAAAGTTAGAATTTTTTCAAAGCATTTGGGGCTAAATTGCTCGAAGTTAAAAAAATTTTAGAACTTTATGCAAAAGTGTTAAACCTATGAAATGCAAAATGCTAATGTCATATCGCCAAAACATGCAAAGTGTAAGGCCAAATGTGCGAACATGCGAAATAAGATGCTAATGCTATGAGAACATGCTTTACCCTAGTGAGTACTAGGTACATCAAACATGTATGTTAATGTCCTATACCTGCAGGGCCCAGGGCACCCTAGGATATTTTCTAACTTATGGTATGTCATGTTTAATTTTTGCTTAGTGTAATTTAATGTATTTTTTCCAAAATGCATCTATTGTATACTAGCATCACATTAGTTTCCTTGTTGTTGTATAGAGTTGTTAAAGCCCATCTTAGTTTTTATGGAGCTCGTTAGCATTCTTTCCTACATCAACAAGCCTGTGCCTAACATGCCTACATCGAATATGCGGGTGGGTCCTCAAAAGGTATGGTTTTGGCCTAGGGCATCTAAGCTCCTGGCATTCCTGCTACAACACTTTAGTGTGATTATGTGGTCACACTTAGCAGTGAAGGCTGGTGCTATCACCAATACATTGCTATATAGGATCAACTAAAACATATTGAAATTTATAGCTAATGAGCCCACAACTGATGATGACAGAGCAAGTGGTTAGAGTCAAGGCCCTAGGAGCACTCGTTCCTTATCCAGGATCTAGGGAACGTTGAAGTTTGCTTACTACAATAGGAGAAACACCCTCTTCATTACTCTGCGTGTGCATACGGTGTTACAGAATCCACCTGGAATCATATACTACATGGGAGGGTAAGTGCCCCTATGATTTTGCATTGTATTACTTGCTATTTACCCACACTAAATTTTCTAACCTCTAAGTGCTCATGCTTAATGTGAGGTTCAAAGTTGATGATCAGGGGCTCCATGATGAGAACGAGGCTCTTGCCTTGACCCACATTTCCCTAGAGGTGTTCTCCTCTAGTCTGAACTTCTGAGAAGCCATACTTCAATAGGTGGGAGATGATCTAAAGAATTACTACACCTAGTACCTAAAGGCGTTCAAGCAGTGCAAGACCTATGGTTAGCTTGATGAGGGATCTACTAGTGGTGTGCCAAATTTTGAGGAGCCAGTTGCACCACCACCTCCATCTTGCATAGCATTTGTTCTACATAAGCACTTATTGTTTGGCTTTTGTGCTTGTTCACATGCACTCACTGATTTGTTCTTGCATAATGCTAATTTTGTTTTTGCCTATGTTGTAGTTGCGATTACTTTAGGAGAGGTGACAATGGTTACCCAGGCCGTAGTGAGGCCACTCTCATCATGAAGTGCAATGATGTGGAGATAGCATAGTATTGGTTGTGCCATCAGGCCTCAGAGGCATTGACTAGTTGACTCACACATGCTAGGTTAATGGACCTTTTCTTAGCCCTTAGCTTAAGCATTCCAGTGGCTAAGATGATCACCATTATAGACTCCTTCAGCAACAATGTCCATTGCTTTGTCACCCACGTGCATAGAGTGAGGGTAGTCTTGGATATCAGTGATGCTTTCTTTTTTGACCTCTTTGGCCTTCCCTTTGATGGCCCATTGGTTATTGACAACGTCAATAGAGAGGTGAACTACAAAGGAGAGATCAAGGGGTGGCTAGGATCACTTGATCTCACAAAGGCATTCTGATTAGAGACGTGTGTGTGCTTGAGGTTTGGGAACTATACCCTCTTTTCCATGTCCATGCTTTTCTGAAGCTACTCTTCCAAGGGAAAATCCTTGGGGTGGAGCAAGAATAGATGATGAGGGAGGTACTGTAAGAGGGCATGAGGTTGAATTGGACCTCCTACATCATTGTCAGACTTTAAGCAAAGATCACCAAAGGACACCTAGGAGATCATCAAGCAGAGTCTAAAAATGGACCTACTTGCCTAGAAGGACTAGGATTGGAAAGATTTTAGCACTAAGGTGTGCAAATGGGGGCAAGCATAGAAGGACCAAAAATGCCACTATAAGCATGAGCGAGATGCATACCTGCAACAACTTAAGGAAGAGACCATCAAGGCCCACCACCTCGAGATGTTCATTGAGACAATTGATAGGAATTGGATCTTCGATATATTTTCTCACCACACTGTGGTTAGTGATTCCCTAGAGTGAGAGATTATCGTGCCTTTAGGGCAAACTTCGTCTACCACCTTTTCTATGTAGCCACTTGCATGGACCACCATGAACAAGTACAAGATCCTTACAAGTGTTAACTTTGGTCAAGAGGATTGGACATGGCTATTAGAGGCTGAGATCCTTTGATGCTTGGAGGAGGGCCTTAATAACTTGC
Organism: Gnetum montanum; assembly: GCA_015680685.1. NCBI lineage: Eukaryota > Viridiplantae > Streptophyta > Gnetopsida > Gnetales > Gnetaceae > Gnetum > Gnetum montanum. The sequence continues at coordinate 13,896 of MNCI01026267.1, read as the reverse complement.
CTCTAAACATGGTTGATGCAGGACCCTCTCATGTTACTTTTTTGTTTTGTTTAATAATTTTCTATTAGGTTGTGTATTGCACTCTTACTTATAGATTCCAATTTTATTATTGTTGTGGTTGAAAAACACTAGATGATGTTGTAGTCCCCAACAACATGGTGGGAGAAGAGGAGCCTCCACCCCCACCTAGCACCATTAGTTAAGCAAATCTTGATGTAGCCTTTTCATTGGATGTTTTTGTATTTTTGCTATGTAATGTGGATGATCATGTAATCTATTATTATTTTTTATGAGATATAGTGGAGTTTTGCTACATGGAGTAGAATTTTGTATTTATTTGTCATGTGTTTGATGTTAATGATGCGATGAGCTAATGTGATTGGGCTGTAGTGATTACTATTTTTAGGCCATTTTGGGCCATGCAATGCTAGTAGTTTTAGATCATTTTGGGCCATGTTGATAGTTTTAGGTCATTGCAAGCCATGCAATAAAGGGAGATTTGATTGCCAATTTTAGGCCTTGGCAAGCCACGGTGTTTTATAATTTTATAATTTTATAATTTTTTATGTGTTTTGCTATTTTTTATGTGTAAACTAAATGCTAAAGTGAAAATGTAAACTTAGAAAAAATGCATGAATAGGAGAAATAAATACACAATAAGGTAAAAAATGCAAAACATGCAACCATTATGCTAATGCGAAATGCAAACAAGCAAAGCATGTCAAAATAGGATAGGTAGGCATCCAGTGCCTACTAGACCAAGGGGATGCCTTAGTCACGTAGTTGTTTCCTAATCTGGTGTGGGTTAGGAGGCATGTAGGGCCTAAATGGTACAATACGATACTCACCCTGACCTTTGTGAGCTATGTTGAAAGGCAACTCTACCCACAAAGCATCTTCTAAAAGGTTAAAGGCTTCCTTTGCTACCTCAAGTTGGTCTGCCTCACATTTTTCATCCTCATCCTTCGTAGGCAGTATGTTATTAGGGAACTCCACCACTAACCCTTATTCAGTGTCAATGTTGCTAATGGTCAAAGGGGTTGCATTATCACCATATATGATAACCTTCCCACCTTCATATGGAAGGTAGATTTCCTAATGGATAGGTGAGGAGATGGCCTGCAACTGGGTTAGCGAGGGCCTACCCAAGATCAAGTTGAAACCTGGCATCTCCTCAATCACTATGAATTCTAATATGATGGAGAATTGTTTCCCTACCACAAAGGCTATCATGACTGTCCCCCTCACGACAACATGTGACCCATTGAATAATTTAAGGCATGTTGTCTTTATTGGTTTAATTTGATCAAGGAGACTAAGCTTGTCGATGGCTATGTAGGGGATGACGTTGATTACCACGTCGTCATTAACATGCATCCTCTAGATTTATCATTGCCTCATGCAGATGGTTATAAACATCAACGTAGTAATGAATTGATCCTTCTTACAATCCACCTTGATCACCTCATCGCAAAATGCTAGGGGTATTGAGCTTGATTCCTACAAGGGAGGACACAACATCACAGCATGGATGGATTGCTCATCCACTAGGATGTTCTCCATGATAGGGATAGAGGTCAACATGCAAACTAATGCTTTTCAATGAGAAAAGAAAGTTATTATTAGTTCATATAGGCTTAACATTGTGTTTTTTTGTTTTAAAGCCTGCTTGACTTGTCCCAATGTGTCAAGTAAGTCTCTTCCACCATTTGTTACTTTGTTGTTGGTCTTCATCTCCTCCATGCGACCCAAGAGATGAATCTCTTATGGAGGAGATTTGGTCCTTGGTTACCTTGTTTGCTTTGGAGCCTCAATGCTCCATTGTGGGTTGCTTGTTACAATGGCCTCCTTAGTTGGTTAGGGCATTGGGATAGAAAACTAGGGGATAGGCTTTGGTGGGCCTAGTACCCTTTGCTCCTAGTTCTGACTAAGCATTTGATCAATGAGGCATTCGTTGGGCCTTCTAGGTTGCCATCTTGATTACTTATTGGTATTGGCTACAAGATGGTGCCTTAGGTGAGTAGGGACTAATGCATTATCCACCACTAAACTCCAAGTAGGTAGGGAGTCCACACATTGTGGCACCCTTACGATGAAGGATGATTAGGTTATTGCTATCGCAATGTGCTATGGGGCCCTAATCACAAAGACTGCTATGAGCATCTAAGATGATTCCGTAACAAAA
>MNCI01026267.1:0-11635 GCA_015680685.1 Gnetum montanum | reverse complement strand
AAACCCCCATTGATTGGTTTTGGGGGTGCACTGGGTTGGTTGCATTAAGGACCAACTCACCCTTGTCAATTATGCATTGTATATCGTCCTATAATGTCATGAAAAATTCTATATTGGGACCTTGCAATTGGTGATACTAGCAAAATTGGTCCAATCTAAAATGCTTAGGGACCAGAGGCTTGTTAGGTAGTGTAGCTAAAGGATTCTTGAGAAGATTGCAATATCGTTCATGCCAATTGTAAGTGTCCTTGGACATTTGCTTGTACTGGATGCATCTAGCATGAAATAATTGGTCCAAGAGCTCTGACTGCTTGATGGGCAATGGTGTGTATTTTCAATGATCCTTATGCTTGAAGTTAGGCCTTGTGGTAACTAGTGCCATGGCTATTGAGGATGCAAGCTAGTTGTTTACCATTGCACTAGAGCTAGCTACCTTATTGTTGTTGGTCAAGGCCTTGGATGGTTTGGTCATTGATTTGGCATTGGCTAGCTTTGCCTCATTGGCCACCATTGCAATGGTTGTAGTCACTTGCTTACCTTTGTCTTTATCTTTTTCTTTCTTCGCATGCATGTTTTTGTAGGCCACATAGGCCAAATCCCTGCTAGCCTCTATCACATCTTAAATGCCACTATAGGGCAAGGTAGTATAGTTTCAACTTTATGAAGCCATTCACTGAGCCTTTTAAAATGGCTAGTAGGTGCATTTCTATGATAGGCTTGCTAATTTTGTTGAGTGAATGCATTCAACGCTAGGTCCAAGGTCACCTCAAGCTTCAAGTTGTACTTGAAGTGAGTGAAAAATTGGGTAAGCAACTCCTCTAAAGAAGTGATGGAGGCCATGGGGAGTGCACAATACCAATCTAGTGCCTTGCCTATCAAGGACATGGTGAACACATAGATGATTACATGTGGCCATGCCTATAATAGGAGGCATTCTAACTAGAAGGTCACTAGATGGATGTTAGGGTCCCCTTCACCATTATATTTCGTGAATTGGGGTAGTGGGACCCTAATAGGTAGTGCTAGTGGTGGAACTACATGACTAATTAAATCATCCTAATAAAAGTCCATCACATAGATGGTTAAAAAGGTGTTAGCCTTGAGCTACTTAACCTCTTTGGTGAGGCTTTGGATTAGTTGGAATGCTTGATCCAAGCCAAGTGCAGTTGTGGTAAGCTGCATTGGTTGTGTTACCCACCATGTTGTTTGGGTGGTCCATGATCCAATTCTAGATTGTGTGATCACACAAAATGCTTGTTGCATGGGTTGTGCCACAGACATAGCCCCTAGCCTCCACCACGTGTTTGTGGGTTGGGTCATTACGAAGGGTGTTAACATGATAAGCGATGGGATAAATAATGCCTGAGCCACATGTAGCTGAGGCATGACAAGCGATAGGGCAAATGATACCTGAGTCATATGTAGCTAAGACATGTGCATTGTGTGCAGATAAGGTTGCGTAGGTGCAACAGTCAAAGGCATAGAAAGATACATAGGCTAAACAGGTTGGGTAAGCTATGAAAACTACATAGGCCATGATGTTATGACAAAAGGTGTGCTAATAGGAAAGCTAGAAGAAAGCAAAACCTCTGGACATGTTTGCTATGTTTGATGGGTCGCCATCATAGGCGTGGACCTAGGTTGTGACACTTGGTTGATGACTGTCTCCAAAAGGACAAATTGGTAAGATAATGGATGCATGAAAGCAGAGGCTATCTGATGGAATGAGGCATGGAGTGAGTTTTCATGCTCAGATTAAGCTTCAAACTCATCCAAATCCTCCTGCAGGGACTCCTTATAGTTAGTTCCTACCTTGCAACCCATGTTTTAGATGAGATTATCTAGCATCCACTAGTAAGCCTCTGTGAGCAAAATAAAGTCAAAATCGAAAGGGAACCACTCCCTCCCATTTTCGTACATAAGCTCAAAACTACGTTTGGCTTCCATTTCTTGGTGGTCTATGTACAAACCTACCTAGAGCTTTGCACAGATGAAGTTATATTACTCATCATTGAGCACCATAAAGTTAGGAGGTAGGTTGCGTTGCCTAAAAGATTACCTCTCTACCTAGATAGGGCCCCTAGCCCCAAGAAGGGTAATCGCGATCTCCCACTGAACGAGCCAAACAACAACTACGCTCAAGGTAAAGGTCAAGGGCTATTCAAGATTCATAATACAAGGGAAAAGTGCAAAGGTTGCCAATGCAAAAGGGAAGGAAAATAGCTAAGTGCTAAAATGCAAAAAAGTAGCTAAGTATCAGACTACTGAAAAAATAGTTAAGTGTTAAAAAATGTGTAGAAAAAATGACTAAGTCTGAAATGCAAAGAAAAATGACTAACTGTAATTGCGTTGAAAAATGGTTAACTCTATGACTACACTCAAAGCCAACTACACTCACTACGCTAGAGCCAGCTACACTCTATTGAGTGCCCAGAATTTGGCTAAGTGTAAACACTTTGGTGTTGTCAAGTGGGGTTCTAGGAGAACCAATGATGGGGACCAATCTGCACAAGGTGTAGAGAGCATGCAAGGCAATGACCAAGGGATGGCTAAAGAAGGAAATGATGAAGGCCATCCTTCTAATGCTAGAAAAATGTAGCAACCAAAAACATCAGAGGCTGGAATAGGACTTCGAGAGGTCCATAATCGCATAGCCTTAACCCTACTTCCACACGAGGGCCTACTAGAAGTAAAGGTGGGGCACCTAGAATGGTCTTGTTGATCAAACTAGGACTTAGTGTTATGATGAAATGAGTGTCAAGGGTTTGCATGATATTTTCAATGTCCACGATGCTCATGAAGGTGAGCATAGTTAAATTTTTGAGTGCAAAAATGAGGGTGCAAATGCGTGAATATGTACTTAAACAATGAAAAATGTGAGTAGAATGCTAAAATGTGGGAGAAAATGTGAAAAATGCATAGAACTTGAGCAAGAGAGAAAGCAGCACTACCCCAAATGTAGAGAGCAAAGTTAACTACAAAGAAAAAGTAAGGAGATATGTAGTGTATAAACAAGAAAAGTAGGCAGTGTAGTCACAGTCTGAAGGTGTCTGGCTATGAAGAACTGAAGTCTTCCATGGAGTTTGAGCCTACCAAGTTGGTTGTTGTGGTGTCCTACAAGTTGCAGTAGTGTATAATGGTATCAGGACGTGGCCCAAAGTTCACCAAGATGCTAAGTGTTCTTGGGTGCAAGAGCGTCCAAAATGCCAATGCTCAAATTTTCCAACCAAATGTGAGATTTTCCAACCCCTAAAACATGAAGTGCTAGGGTATTTATAAGGCTAGGATTAGCATGAGTTGCAAATCAAGCACCACGTGGTAGAGGAGTAGTTGGAACTATGCTAGCCCCAACTACGCTCCCATGGAAGTAAATGGTGTTTTGCTAGTATGCTTTAATGGACCTTGTGAAACTGCTAGACTGTGACTATGCTGCAAAGACTACAAATGTGAATGCCAAACAAACCGCAAAGTACCTAAAAAAAATGCAATGCAGTTTTGGAGACTACACTCCAGGAATATGCTATCCACTCTCTCAAGTGGTGTTGAGCATGGGTACAATTTGGGGGTAAATGGAAGGTGCAAATGAAATGCAAATTATTGATCTTGCATGTTGAGAAAATTTTGGAGTTGAGATGTAGGCTAGTGTTGCATTTTGGAGGCTTCTGAAGGTAGTTTTAGTAGACTACGTTGACTATGCTCTAAAGCTTAATCCAACAATTAAATAAATTTTGCTTAAAAAATGTGTTTTAGTGCAAACTACTCTTTAGAGCATAGTCCTGGCAAGGAGAGCATAGCTAGGACACTTTAAAAAATCTAGCAAAAACTTATGCCCTTATGTAGACTATGCTAACTATGCTCTAGAGCGTAGTAGGGAGCACAACCTTACAAGTTAAAAAATCTGCCAAACTATTTCTTCCATCCCAAGCCAACCTGATAGCCTCTAGTTTGACACTTAGGCAAATTTGCAAATTTGGTCATTTCCATGCTAACTATCCTGACTATGCTCTAAAGCATAGTCCTAGTAGGGAGAGCATAGTTAGGACACATAGAAAATTTTGTAGGTGTTGTCAACATTTAGAAAAATCTTGCAAATTTGGACTATTTGTCTAAGTTTTGACACTTAGACAAATTTGTAGTTGAAACTTGGAAGCCCAAATTTGGTGGTGTTTCATGTGGCACCTAGAATCTACAACTAATTAAACATAAAATTAGTCAAATATTTCCAACTATCTTCACATCCACCCATCTTCATTCACAATGTTGGTGTAATAGGATAAGGAATTTCAAGCCTTTCTTCCATAATAATCAAGGCAAAGGTTTGAGCCTCTCAGCAACAATGGTAAGGAAAGTAAGGTTACGTAGTTGAAATCTAGTCTTGGATGAGGCAAAGGAGGCTATTCACATTTTTTTGAGATTTTTAGATCCTAATATGAGAGAATGATCTTCATGAAGATCTACCAAGTACCAAGTTCTGACCATATTTTTTGATTTTCAAAGCTTTGCAAAAACATTTTTCCACCTTTAGGCTTATCTGGGCTAAAATTTTTTGATCTATTTGTGTTGAGTTAAAGGCCTATCAATTGTATTAGAATCAAGATTGGATTTTTGTAATGGATTGAGGAAGATTTGGATTTTTTTTTCCAAACTTATGCTTAGTTTTTTTTCCCTATTGTTGGTCAATTTTAGCTTAACTTAAATGTGTTTTCTAAACTATGTATGATGAAACTTTCAAGTTTTGATCACACAGATCTATTGTTCTAGGTTTTTTGGCAATAATGGAGGTAGATTTACATTTTTTGGATTTTCATTGAAATTTCTATGAATTTTTTACCAACCCTATTTTCAGCATTCTTGTCAATTTTGTTAAAACTTTGTAGGTTTTCAATGGATAAACTGACAATGTTTGGGATTTTTTGACCACATGTGGTCAACATTTTGGGTCTGTAGGGATAGTGAAAATACTGTAGAAGGTTTTTTTATGAATTTTGGAATTTTTGAAATTTTTTTCAAAATTTTCCCAAGGTGTTTACTGCAGTCAATTCACTATAAACTGGGTTTTTGATCAAAATTTTAGTAGAAAACTAGCATAATTGTGCTTTTATTTCTACACTTGAATGGCAACATTGATGGTTCATTTTGGTTTTTAGGAACATGTTATTTGCATCTGTAGTTGAAAATAATTCTTTATAATTTTTAAAGAATTTTTCCTATCCTCTAGGATCTGTATTGGTCAATTTGGATATTGTTATCATATTTTTGGTATACATGGCATAGATTAACAATGTTGGGTACTTAGGCTTGGTTTGTAGCTATTGTGAGATTTTTCAAGTTTCATTGCCAATGTGTAGTAGCTATTAGACAAGTCATACCAACATACAAGGGAATTTTAGTGCATTTTGTAGGGATATCTAGTAGCATTTATTCTCCAAGAGCTAGAAAATCCTATACTTTTTGTTTCCATGATGCCATCATATCTAATGTCTAAGCTTGTATGACTTGTTTGACCACTTACTTATGAAAAAATTCCAGTAATTAGGTCTTCATGCTTTCATTCTTAACCTCTAATTTTGTCAAATATTGGTTTCAAGTCAAGAGTTTGTAAAAAAGCTTGTTTCAAGGTTTTATAGGCTAATTATTTGTAAAAAATGTAAAATTCTTTTTTTCTTTTTACTATGTCAATTATAGTGTAAAAGATATATTTTTTGTTTATATTGTCAACGTAATTACATTGGTGTACTTGGTTATTTTTTATATGTTTGATTTAGTGGCAACATTATTATGCTAGTTGTTACTTGGTTTAAAGTTTATTAATTTTTTTGTAATGGATATATGTTTTTTTTTTTTTTTTGGTTCTACTAGTTATGAAATTTAGCTATGTACAAGGCCTTATTAAAACATATTTTGATTGTTTTGGAGTTTGTTGGGATCCTATGTTGCACTGGGACACTCACAAAAATGAGTCTAAACCCAAATTTGTTCATTGAAAGGCATGTTTTGATATGGTTTATGTAACGTCCTATCCCTTGTTAAGGGTGGAAACAATTGTAAACAATGTAATTAACCTTCAAATGAAGGGGAACCTCATTATGAGGAGTTAGGATTATTCATGTATCCCTAAAGAAAGGGTTTGACCTATGCCATTTAAGGCCAAGGTTAGAGGTCATGCTGAGCATGGAGTTACAAAGCCAGGAGAAGCAAGTAATAGGAGCCTAACCATGGTGGTAGTGCCAGATTACCTCTAAGGCTTAAGTGGTATGGGAATTCAACCTAGAGGGTGTTATAGTACTCTCTTCTATTAATAAAATCTTGTCATTTTCCTTATTTCATTATTTTTTACCAATTATTTATTTACTAGTTAATTCATTTATTAAATACTTTTAATGTGTCCAGTATATTATCTAAGAATACAATAAATGCAATAAATTAAGTGATCATATTTTTACAACATTCAGGAACAAGATGTCACAGTTTACACCTGGTGCAAGAGAAATCTTGGCATACATGCTCTACAACTATAGTGTGATCATATGGTCACACTTGGTAGTAGATGTTGCCTTAGTCATCATAGAAACCCTCTTGGTAGGATCTTATATCCATATTTTATAGTTCATAGTTGATGATCCTAACCCTTAATAGGATATAGAGCATAGTAGGAGCTCATTTTCAACAAGAGTTAAATAGTTAGCCCAAATTTTGGAAATACTTATCTATTCACAATACAATTTTGAGAATACATTGGTAATAGGCGATAGGATAAGCACACTTTTCCAAAATCCTCTAAAAACTATAAACTTGTTGGAACCATAAGTTTGGTTTTAAATTATCATCTTTGCTTGTTTTTCAACTCTAAGATTATTCAATTCTAACTATTTAGACTCTTCATTTTTTTGTAGGAACAAGGTACATCTTGGGGAATTGGTGAGGAATGACCAAACCTTAGCTATTGCTATTATAGCCTTGGAAGAGTTCAAGAAAGGTGAGTTCATTATGGTGGAGGCTCTTAATTAGCTCAAAGCTAAGTTTGATAAATACTACATGTGGTATTCCCATTTATACAAAATAAATTTAGCCACCAATCATGTACACAAATGGTATACTTACTCAAACTTAGGAGCTCATGCACCAGCTCACCATTAGGCTATGATCTTGCCTAAGCTTGGTAAGTAAAATTTGTTTAATATGGGCAAAAAATTAAAGTATTTTAGTTTTTCAAAGTTTTTGTAGTTTCAAGACGCTAACATGTTAACTATGTTTTGTTTCAGGTTCTATGCATAAGTCTACATTTGATGTGACTATATTAGGACAATCTAAGAAGAAAATTTAGCTCAAGTGGTGTGATGTAGACTTTGCAAAAGAATGGCTAGTAGAAAAGGCTCCTATGGACATCTAGTAGATGCTTTCTAATGTAGGTTTGTACAATTTGTTCATGTTTCTTAGTCCAATGATGTCACTAACTGAGATATTGAACATGATTGACTCTTTTGATAAGGGGATCACCATATTTTTCACTCATGTTCATGGTTATCCTATTGTATTAAGCATTAATGTATCCATGTTCAATGATCTCTTTAGCATACCTTCTAGCAGTGCCAATATTACGACTAGAGTAGAGAAGGATATAGGTTATAGAGAAGAAATGGAGGCCTAGCTTAACGTATGGTTGAGGAATCCAATGAGACCTACCCTCTTTTCTGTGCTAGGACCTTTCTTTTATTACTATTACAAAAGAAAACTATAGAAGTTCAATAGGCTTGGATAATGAAAAAGATGTTAACTGATGATACTACATTTGATTGGGCTACCCACTTGGTTGTTGGCTTAAAGGATGAAATGAAAAAGCTGCACAATAACCTTAATAATATTTTGTTGATCTTTTAGTATGTCAAAAACTTAGAGAAAATGGAGAATATAGATTGTGTGTGTGATGATAATGTTATAGTACCATGAACAAGAACCTCACATGGATAGCCAAAAATGAGATCTACATTAAGATGTCAAAATGAAGACTAAATGGACAAGATCAGAGCATAGATGTAAATGGATTCTACAAGCCAAACAAAGATTTTCCAAAGACTACCAAATGTCAAATTGACAAGGTAATACCTAAGACTTCAAAGTGAAAAAATGGAGTAGACATCTACAAAAAATAGTATACATCTATCTTAGAAGATAGATGTCTATAGGTAGACATCTACACTTATAGATAGACACCTCCTGCATAGAGGGTGTTCACAAATAGACATATCATCCCTGAATTATACATTAATACTAGTCATTTAATAATCATTGCATGAATTTTAAGGAGCTTTTGGAAACTCTAAGGCTATAAGAAAAAGTAAAACTCTTGGAAATTTAGCAAGCACTATTCATTGAAAGATAGTTGGTTACTCTAGAGAATTTTTCATTGTTCATTGTATCATCATTTTCTTGTATTGATTGTATTGAGCTTAAAGTACAAGGGATTTTTAAAACAAGTTACACTCTTTCCTTATTCTTTCTCTTTCTTTCTTATATCCCTACAAGGTTGATGTGCTTCTTGCAAGAAGACATCCTAGTTGAGCTTGTTAGGACCTTGTAGGTTGAGTGGTTTTGTGGTGGCAAAACACTCTAGTGTGGAGCTCACTTTTGTAAAGGTTGTGGAATCCTGTAAATAATATTTTGAACTTGTTAGGACCTTGTGGGGATGAGTGGTTTTGCAACAATGAAACATTACAAAGCAAAGCTTAAAGCTTATAAAGGATATGGTGCCCTTCAAGCAACATTTTGAAGAAACAAAGTCTGAAGGTGTGCACAAATTCTACCCTCTAAGTGTGGATGTACCCAAGTTGGAGAATCATGTAAAATTGGTGTTTATTTTTTGTGGCTATAATTATAAAATTTGGAAACTTATTCAACCCCCCTTCTAAGTTCTTAATCCTCAAGTGGTATCAGAGCCCAATACTTTCAAGTTCATGCTTCAAATTTCAAGAGTGAACTATGGAGGGGATGTCTTACACAAAGCCATTGATGTTTAATGGGTTTTACTTTACATATTGGAAGGTAAGGATGCATGAATTCTTCAAATAGAATAAATTCAAAGTATGGGAGTCAATTCTTGAGGCTACACACTGCCCATCGACAGCACTACAAAAGTACTCAAGCAATGAAGTAAATGGATTTTCAAAGAAAAAGACAAGTTCATGTATGACTCAATAGCCAAAAATTAGTTATATTGTACATTGAATAAATCTAAGTTTAATAGGATAGTTGGATGTAAAACCACTAAGGAAATATGGGAAACCTTAGAGGCAACTTATGAGGACATGTCTATGGTTAAACAATCAAAACTTTTAGTATTGCAAAGCAAATATGATAAGCTTAAAATGAAGGAAGAGAAAATATTAAGGATTACTTCTCTAGGGCAAACGATCTTGTTGTAGAAATTAGAAAAAAGGGATATAAGTTGCCAGAAAGTGATGTAATTATAAAAATAATTAGAACTTTATAACTTGAGTTCAGACTAAAGGTCAATGCCATGGAAGAAATCAAGGACTTTTCAATGTTAAAATTTGAGGAGCTACAAATTTCTCTTATTACTTATGAGATAAATCTCATAAGTGAAGGAGCTATAAAAGAAAAATCTATCATCCTAAAATCTACATCAAAAGAGAAGAAGTTGGTTAAACAATAAATGAATAGTGAGGATGAATGAGCTCTTTGATCAAGAAGAGTTCAAAGATTTCTTGCAAGGAAAGGAAGAAGCTTTAATGAACTAGGCCCCATTCAATCAAAGGTAAAGAGAAAGGTAAGAAATTTACAAATTAAAAATTTGATGCATTTTCTATAAACTATTAGGTGTGTGGTGGAAGAGGCCATGTTACCTTCCAATGTCCTAGTACTAGTAGGTTGCAATAGAAAGATAAAAATGAAGTTGATTCAAAAATGACAAACCTCTACACCAACTAGGATGATGGAGAACAAAGTCAGGAAGAGGTAGATTGTGCTACAAAGGACTTGCATTTCATTTTCATGGCTCTTATAGAAGATGACAACAACACAACTAAAGATGATGACCAAATAATTGAAACTAATAAGAAAAGGTATGACCTTTGATGTAATGAATTGTTGTCCTTTCAAAATCGTTTTATAAATCTAAAGAAGGCTCTAAAGGAAAAAGATCAAGATTTATCTCTAATTAATGCAAAATATTTAGAATTCTTACAAGAAAACTTAAACCTAAGAGTTCAGAACAGAAATCTAACCTTGTCTTATGAGCAGATGAAAAAGAACTTGTAGATACCAAACTTGTGAGTGAAAGACTTATTAAAGGAAAAGAATTCATTTGCATTGTTCTAGAATAAGGAAGAAATCCACACAATAAAAGTGGGCTAGGATGTTATCAATAAGAAGAAGCATCCACACAAACTTCATCCATATAAAAGACTACTCCAAAGATTGAAGTATCAATAGGCACTGCATCTAAACAAAGTGTAGCTCCAAGGTTTGATGACTTTAACCAAAATAAAAATGTTATATGTTTCTATTGTGGTAGATTTGGACATAAGCAATGTGATTGGAATTTAAAATATTAACACATCAACATCTAGTCATATCATAAAATCTCTTGTTCTTATCCAAATGCACCTTGAAAGCAAATTTTGTAGGACAACAAGAAATGAAAGATAAATCAAAAGCATAAGGAGAATAAAAAGGTGTGGAAAATTAAGTGAAAAAAAAGGAAGTGAAAGAAATCTCAACAATTTTGTGAAAGGAAGCTAAAAATTAGAAATAAAAGAAATTTGTATAAAAGAAAGAATTTCAAAAGAAGAACTACATTTCTAATCTTCTTAGACATCTCGATCTCCATCATCAAGCAAGGTAAGTAGAAATAAGTTTTCATTTTACCATCTAATTTAAAATTCTTAGAGGACCATAATCCATGGTAGTTATTCCCTGAACCTCTCTTATCTCATTCTACTACCTATTTATATGTCTACCTATAGATGTCTACCATTAGAAATCTACACATGAAGATAGAAATATAGCCATAGATGTTTACATCTAGATATAGACATCTATCTGGGTTTTGGCTAGACACAAGATAGGTGTCCACCAGTCAAGTTAGACATCTAATGTTTTGTAAAAAAATCCTATACAAGCACAATTATATAAAGCCAACACTTCATTTTTTTCCTCATTTTTTCTCATTTAAGCATAGATAATTAAGAGTAAAGGTCTAGAACTTCCACAACAATGATATTTTGTGCATCTCCTTGCAGATCAATGGCTTACAAAAAGATTGGAATGTTCAGGGCTCCTCCATGAAAGAGCAAGAAGTCCAAGGAAGCATCATTAAGTACTCCCAATACATATTTTCCTTAATTTCAATTCATAAAAGCTTAGCATTGATTTGAGGTAATTGACTATGTTACTATAGTTTTTAAGAGTTTCTTTACTTTCAGCAACATCATCAGTAGGAGCTAATGGCATTTTTCCAAGTGTTAAATTGGACATCCTTTATATCCATGAACTTTTGTGTCCCTAAGATCATCATTAGGGAATTTTATAGTAACATAGCAATTACTTATGCTACTATTGAGGCCTTTACATCCACTATTAGGAAAATGTTAATTAAAGTCACAAGTTTGTCAATGCC
>MNCI01026266.1:20094-37669 GCA_015680685.1 Gnetum montanum | reverse complement strand
CTTCCCAATTATAATGGGAAGGCCATGGCTAAGTACAGTAGATGCATACCTAGGGATCCACGATCTTTCCTTGCAGATATCTAAGATAAAAATTTATGGAAAGATCGAGAAGAAGAAAGTTCCATGCATCACATACAATGACTCAGAGAGTGATGACATGGAAGAATGTTCAACATCTCTTTCATGTAATCAGTGTGTCCAAGAAACAAAAATTCAAAAGTGCCTGTATGTAGCAACCACACCAGTAGTAGACACCCTGTGGTTGACAGCTACTAGGAAGAGCAACTTAATATGCACGGAACGAACTAAGAAAGCAACTCATGCTAACAACGAAGGCATAGTCACATTGGAATATGAGCTTCACCAACTTCCACCCCTTAATCTAAAAACATCAATGGGGAGAAGTTGGGCACTTCTAAGAAATTCAAATAGGCGTTCATTATTTCGGATCTCTTCCTTGCAATTCAGTCATGGGGGAGATGGCCACCTATGCTAATCATTGGAGGTTCTTAGTTCTTTTTAGTTTTTTTTTACACATTTTTTTATAAGTTTTTGTTTTACACGTTTTTATTTTACACATTTTTGTTTTACAAGTTTTTGTTTTGCACAATTTTGTTTTACATGTTTTTGTTTTACACATTTTTGTTTTACAGTTTTTGTTTTACATGTTTTTGTTTTATAACATCGTGATACTTTTCCATTTTATATGTGTGTGTGTGTGATCCACCCTGTAAGTTCATCATCCAATAAGTATTCTTCACGATGGTATGAACTATTTTCTTATTGATTGCCAATGTTTGGTTTTTACCTTTAAGTCATGATGTTGATACTAAGGTATGTTCTTTTGATATGGTAGGCAATGAGCCCACTTCATCCATCCATTCACAACACTCTATGGTCTCTCTTGGCTTGGAAATGTACAGTCCCTTTCTAATAAGAACTTTAACGAATCGATGACTGGGTATTTCTCAAACTAAGGAAGGACTCAAGGTTTGAAAAGGGTGTGACTTCAAGGGAACTTGATGCATTTGTGTTGGCCATTCTCTTGGGTTCTTGGATGTGTTCTTCTTGAGTTTTCTTATCATTCCGATGTTACCCAATTATTAGAAGCTGAGTCAATAAAAATAAGAAGTCTTTGCATGGTATGGTTCTCACGCATAAAAACAAAAAACACAAAAAAAATGTGAGAATTCAAAGCACACCCCTTAGATGAAATAAACTTAGGCTACAAGCACTGGTTATGGAACCAAAAATGCTTCCTCTAACTAAGGCCCTTCTCGCTTCGCATTCTCTCCTTTGTTTTGTCGGAATGGTGGTGGCTCTTTGAAGATGCATTCTTGTTATTCAAGAGGATGGATTGGTCGAATGCATTGATGCGAAGTCACTAGATTTGGTTGGTTTGAGGCTGGAGTTGGAATGAGATTTGCTAAGTCACATTAATCATGCAAGACACAAGGGACTGTACACCACCTTTTTCTTGAGACTCCATTCCATTCTCTTCTCTCCATCCTTCTCTCCACTGTTCACCTCATTGCCGGTTCTATCATTAGTGTATATTTTGGTAGATACATCATTTTCTTTTTGGTAAATTCTTATGGTTAAGACTTTAACTCTTGTTCCAAAGGACATTCCAAGAGCCTATGGACTCTTTGAATGTGGGTTTGTCAGGGAATTAAGGGCATGAGCCTGCTTTGGGGAGGATCCACTGACATTCCTATTTGGTGCACCAGTTAAATTCTTTTCCTTAACATTCTTGTAATTGATTTTACTTTGTTCATTTCCATCTTGACATCCATTTTATTGATGTCCTAGTTGTCTTTTTTTCTCCATCTTCTTATTCCTTTTCTTTCTCTGTTCTAACGCTATCGAAGGTTTGCGATTAGTCATGGGGGTATAGGGCTCAATTTTTACAATTTCCTCCTAGCCCTGATTTTTTTGATTTTTCCTAACCCCTACATCTTCAGTAGTCATCATCAATATATCTCCAGATATGAATCAGCCATACCACAACCTAGCCAATGGACTTACACCGAAGCAAGGTATCAACTAGATTGAAATTCATCTACCCTTGCTAATATAAGATTGTGTTGTGTGTGCAGATGGCGATCATGCAACAATAGATTGGATTTGGAGGGAATGCTTGGAATGGAGTAGCATTGAAACAACTATGCAAGGAGCAAGATCGATGGTGTGCTTACAGATGGACAACGAAAGGTACAATCTTGGCATTGGCAGTAGCAACTCTTCTTTCTCTCTCTCTGTTTTCTCTCAGTTGCCAAATGAGGCTTAATGTCAATGTAATAAGGTGTTCACCCTTGTTTTCATGAACACCAGTTTTGTCAAGTCTTGTAATAATGATCCGTTCACATGTCATCCCATTAGTTTCATTTTCAGTCAATAATCCCATACCTTCCCGATATTATTGTAAGGAACTTGAGGACGAGTTTTCACTTAGTCATGGGGGTATGATGGCACGCGATATCGCATCCCTCGCAATATCGCATATGCGATATCACATACATGATATCTCATCTTCCCTTGCGATATCGTGGTGCGCCATCATATCTATAAATAAGAGGCGGCTCTCCCTTGTTTCCTTTTCCTAGGCTAGACAGTAGGGAAACTCTGGTGGATTGATCACTCCAGAGATAGAATATTTTCCATGTTCCCACAATAGGAGTCCCAAAGTGAATAGATGTTTATTCGAGCAAACATTGTACCTGAACAAAAGTTTGTGTACGGTAATAAAGATGAGCTTTCCTGATAAACCTTGCAGCGCATGGAATAGGATTTTATTACATGTTATTTATTACTTGTTATTTACTATTTTCTCTCTCAACCCTTTCTTCCTAGTTAAGTTCCTCAGTACGACCACTTTGAGCATGTGTGTTACGCATCATGATCCCAGCAATAATTAGCGTTTGGTAGCCATGGTTGCATCAGTTCAGGGTGTGTACGGTAAGTGGGAACGGATGCTGACGCTAGGTAATTTAGACTTAGTTCATTAGTTAGAGTTAGTAATTAGTTTCTCAACCCTTCACCTTGTTAGCATAGGAGACAAAAACATAAAAAACTATAAAAATCATATACCTCGGACTTACTTAACCATACACTGTGACAACTACAAGTAAGTCTACAAAGATAATGAATGATTAACCCTAAGTGTTTCATGGGGCATGTAGGCACTTAGTTTGTGGAGTTCGACTGGATCACATTTGTTACGCTCATATTCGTATGGTTGAGTGTAGGGGTACCTTGCCACTCATCAGGAGACAAAGTAGAAACTTGAAATGACAAATGTTGAACTCGATGTTCTCAAGAAAATTTTCACTAATAAGATATTAGTAGCTAAGAACATGGTTCAAAGGATGAATGACTACCAAGAATTGCAAATCCCTATCCTTAGGATGTTCCCATATTGGTCCACATTGGTGATGTTGCGTGGACTATGTATGATCCTAGGAGTAAGGAGGAGAAGATGAAAGCATTGCTTGATGCAGTCTGTCTTTCACTAGAAGTTGCAACTACATCTATATAGCCACAACCATAGCCTTAACCATAATATTCACATGCACTAGAGGTACAAAAAGGTCTTTAGGCACCTTAGGAACCTCCATCACCTAGGATCGTTTGATTTTTTTTCCTTGTCTTTAAGCTACCAAAGGAGTTGTGTTATCAATTTTTGCCATGGTGTTCAATTTTATTATCATGAATAACAAATTTTATAATGATTATAAATTCATACACTTGGGCACTTAGTGTTTTTTATGTCAATCTGTATGTTTGAAGTTAGTTAATAATTCCATACCTTCCCAAAATATTGTAAAGGACATGTTCCTCCTTTTGTTCACTCAAGGACTAGTTTTCATTCAATCATGGGGGTATGATGAATCACTATCATTTTACTA
Source organism: Gnetum montanum (assembly GCA_015680685.1). Classification (NCBI taxonomy): domain Eukaryota; kingdom Viridiplantae; phylum Streptophyta; class Gnetopsida; order Gnetales; family Gnetaceae; genus Gnetum; species Gnetum montanum. Next base: position 33,761 of record MNCI01026266.1, on the reverse strand, counting down.
CATAAATAGGATCCCATCGATGTGATCCCATTGACACAATCCTATCGATGTGATCATGTCAACGTAGGGTTTGACACGTTGATGCATCTGTGTCGATGCAGTGTCTTCTATCGTCTATATAAATGTGCACACAAGCTACATTTATAACATTCATTCATTAGTGTCTAGCTAGACTCTTGCATTTTTTATTCTCCAAAGTTAGAATGTTTTCTAAGTGCCTACAGTAGGAGTGAGAAGCATATAGATATTTATTTGAGCATTGATGTACTTGAGCACCTTGGTGTGATCAATAATAAAGATGATGTTTCTTCATAAACCTTACAACACTTGGATTTGGCTTAATCTTTACTTAGTGCATTTATTACTTATGTGATTTACTTTAATGCATTTGATTAATTAATTAATTAATAGTAATTAATACACATAAGTATGATCATCTTGAGCATACGCTTAATGCTTGGTAACCTAGCAGCATTACAACATGTTTAGGATGTGTACAACAAATGTGAATGGATGCTTATGTTAGGAATAATTAAGAATTAATTAGTTATTAGATTAATTAAACATTTAATTACATTATTTTTAGCACTTAGGCACGAATTAATGAAAAATACAAAATGATAAAAATCATATGCCTCAATTACACTTAACCATGCCTTTACACTTCACAAGTGAAACTGACAAGACAATGATCACATTCGTTACATTCACTACTTAGACCTCGTGTACTTAAAGAGCTAGAGTCTACAAAATTCAACCAGATCCCTTAGTGAATGCTAATGATTGGTATCGTTGGGCATAGGAATTGCTCGTTGCTCATCACTACTTCACATAGCTAAAAAAAATTTTGGCTTAATTTTAAATCTACATTTCTTAATGGAGATTTACAAGAAGAAATTTTTATATATTAACTTAAAGGCTTTGTGAATGGCTTATTTTTAGATTATGTCTATATATTAAAAAGGTTTGTATATGAGTTAAACTAAGCTTTCCATAAATGATGTAAAAAATTTAATGAGTTTGTGAATTCAAAAGATCAAAGAGTAAGTTCCAATTTTTATATTATATAAGTAGTCATGGAGGATTGTAATAATATTATTATATGTTGATGATATTATTATTATTATTATAGAGAATGCTTAGTTGATCAAAGATGTTAAAAATCAATTCAAAATAAAATTTGAAGTGTCTAACCTAGGCCTACTTAATTACTTTCATGGTTTTAAAATTCATTAGTTATCAAATTAGATACAGATAACATAGAAAAATTATGTTTTAAGCTTATCAGAAGAAAACTATATGCTAAATTATAAACCACATTTTATACCATTAAATCTAAGTAGTGCTTTGTAGGTTGATGATTCTGTACCTATACTAGATCCCATGTTGTGTAAGAGATTAATTGGTTGATAAATTTATCTAACCAATACAAGACTGAATATCTTATATTCTAGGAACTTGGTATCACAATTTAATAGAAAACCCATGAAAATCTTATTAACTTTGATTATGGAAATACTAAAAGGTATAAAGATTGTTTTTCAATTATTAATATTGTAAGCTACAAAGATGCACATCTCCTTCGGGTCACGCACCTGCATGCCAGATTTTTTTTAACTAGAAACTTGCCCGCCCTCCTTCGGGTCACCCACTGCATCGCTGGCCACATGCACCTGCATGCCAGATTTTTTTTAAGTCATAGAAACTTGCCCTTCATTACATTTGCGTAAACAGAAATTGAAGGAAATCTTCATCCTGCCTTTACGTTTTATGCAAAACACACGTATGCATGGCTTGGTCCTTGTTTAGACCCGAGATTCATGCTGCAGCAGCTGGTAACGGAGCAACAAAAACGTAGAATAGTAGTTCAGCCAGCCGTTCAGAAACACACATCTTTGGAAACTCGTTGTACGTTTTAAATTGCAAAGTTAGAAACTTGTAGGAAAGGTTCATTCCTCCTTTTGGTTTCCAGAGTCTACTCAGCGTTCCACCCGGCAACAATGGCGGCATGCACACCAAAGTCGTTGTTAACTCAGCCTTTCACTCTGCAACAATGGCGGCATGCACAACAAAATCGCTGCAAACACATCCTTTCAGAAAATTGAGTGATAGGTTCTTCTGGTCAGGCCAGCCTCCGGAGGTTTCTGCAGGCAACCGCCAAAATGCACAAAATTGGAAGGACGTTATGCAGCAAATGTCGCAACCATCTAGCAAACAATCATGGTGAAATAAAACATGGTGGACCTGCGGATTTCAGTGTTCTGCAACAGTATCAGGCAGCATCAGCATTAACATGAATACAAGGGTGGTCTCCATATTGTCGTTTCCAGATCTAGTATTGCTGACCGACGATAAATCCTCCGTCGCCGCCGACTGCACCTACGATGTCGAGCTCATGCCGAGGTTGGTGGAGAACTTTCTCATGCACCAGCACGTCAAGGACACAGCCAGCGCCCGTGATTCCGAAACTCTGGAGGAGACGGTGGGGGGTGGCTACAGAATTCCTCAGGGAGCACGCGTTTTCATCAAAGCATGGGCAATTCAGCGTGATAAGGGGGTTTGGCAGGAGCGCCTGCGATTCATTCCAGAGCGATTTCTGCAGACGGAGGCGAAATGGGTGCCCCACTTGTAGGTGAATCACAACAACTACATTTGCTGTAATCATGGCGCCGGAATAGCTTTACAGCGAGGGAGTGACGGCGTAGGTGGACGTTTTCAGCTCGAACGTGGTGTTGCAGGAGATGGTCTATGGTCCCCGTTGTGTGGAAAACGCAGGCGGTGAGCAGAGTTGGTACTTGCCATTGGTGGCTTTCCAAAAGGCCCCCGAAGGATTGTCGCAGCAGATGTGGGATGCGGCGGTGGAAATGGCAAGATGAGAGAACCAGTTGCTCTGCAGGTCTCAGGATGGCAGTGGACGTGCTTATCCGGGGGTGGTGCAGGCATCCCCATCATAGCAAGATGAAACCCATAACCATTTTCTTGAGCGACGGAGGCAAGGACGATGGGATTCTTTACATTTGAGCAACCGTCTCAGGAAAGCAGACCTGGAATCAGAGCGCACACTGTCATGTTTGGAAAGAATCCTGCGAAGGCTGTTCTACAGCAAAGAATCCTACGAAGGCTGTTCTACAGAAAATGGCAGCATCTGGAAATGGAACATTTCAGCTCATTTTGGATGAGGTGCACATGGCACAGAGCTTTGAAAATTTGGCCACCACTCTCAAGCCAACGGTTGCTGCTTTAGATTCATATTGCAGAGTGTACTGGAAGGCGAAGGTTACTGCATATCGTCCTTTCTTGCTGCCTGCATGGTCCCAGTGGTTGATTGTTCTCTGCAACCCCCGGATGCTTTTTGATTGGATAGTTTTGCAGCAGCCCGATGCTTTTTGATTGTGGACTTGCATTTAGTGCAGCCTATTATTTTTATCATTTCAAACAAAGAAAAGAAAAACGTTTAATATTTTCTGCGGTTCTTTTACGGCAGGTTGGCTTTAAATTTTGTGGGTTTAATGTGCAGGTTCCAATGGGAGTGGAGGAACAAGAAGTTCAGGCAGTAGACTAGGGAAGGAAAAATCAGAAGTGATAGAACCATCCCAACATTCAGAGAAAAGCGGGATGATTTTTGGTGGGCCGAGGCAAGGGGTTTTAAGAATCCTTTCTCTAGATTCATTACGGATTAGTATTGGAGGTGCTATGAGAAAGAAGGAGTTCTGTCTGAAGTTGGAACGGATCAGAGGAGGAGGAAACAAATTCATTACGGATTAGTATTGGAGGTGAGGTACAAGCAAACAAGCTTGCACAAGAGGTCATCGAGTTGCAAACAAGATCTGGGCTCTAGACTGAAGTAAGTCTTTTCTGGGCTCTAGACTGAAGTAAGTCATTGTTGTAACCTTTATTTTATTTGTTGTTCAAACAACTAAGAGCTTTAGTCTCTATTATAGTCATTTGTGTTAAAGGCAAAAGATTTAATTACCAAGCCCCTTTGTTTGTATCATTTATGTCATTCACTTCTTAAGTTAACGTTATTTTAAATGTTCGGTTACCTAATTTTTCTTATTTCATTTAGACACTATCTTTTTTTTGAATTCCAGTTATTTTTTTCCCCAATTTCAGAATCTTTTACTGATATCATTTAGACACTAAGTTTAATTTTAAAACTCTTAAAATTTTCAACGTTGTCAATCGTTTCTATCTATTAAAACACCAAGTTGCCGTTACCTACTAAGAATGTTCTATTCTGGGATTTCCATAACCATAAGAGAGGTGCCCTAGGGAATAATCTTTTGGGTTTTCCAAGGGTGTCATTGCGTGATCCATTTTTACACCTCAACACCATGCATGATAATATATGCATGACCACCATGCATGGTCACTTAGCTATGAAAAATGTGGGTTAAGGTGTAGATATCCTTATCTTAATTCAAGAGAGAATACACAAATTTTTTAAAAGAAAGGCTTTGGTTGCTTTAAAGTTAATGGTGGGCTACTATTGTATAATTCTAGGACATACAACAAGTAACTTCTTTTATAGAATTGTCTCTATGATTTAACCTATATTAAATGCATTATTCCACCACATGCATAGCTTGGGCCTACTAGTTTCCATGGGTAGGACCTAGGGATACATAAGCATGGATGAAAATCATCTTCATGATGGTTGTGAAATATGCACTACCACAATGCATTTAATGCAGGCTAAGGTAAACCCTAGATAACTCTATTTAGAATGCCAAGGTTCAATCAAATTACACACATGTCATACATAAATTGTAGTGCATAGCATTTTATAAAAAGAATGGAATATTGGAATTCATCATAAACATGTTTGAATAATTCGGTTATAATAGCAAAGAAGATATGCAAGCTTATGCAAACTATAAAGAAATCTAGCTTATAAGATATGTTATGAAGATTTGAAAGTGAGTCATGATTTGGAAGATACATAAAGGAAGCTTATTAATAAATAATTCAAACATATGTTATCAAGATATGTTATTAAATAAAACTCTTTCTTGCCCAATTGTAAATTGAACACATACCTATTTGTAAAGATTTTGAATGGTAAATAATAATGTCTTGGAAACTTTTTAATTTTTCAAGTGCCTATATAACTTATTTCAAATGGCCAAATCATGGGCCTTAGAGAAATATATAAAATAAATAAATGTTTTTTTTGCATGGACCTTTAACTTTATTATTAGGATATTTTAAAGTGACGGGATGGTCTATGATAGAATGCTACCACATAAATCCTACTTAGGGAACTATATGTATCTTATATTCTTCAACTCATCATACAAGCATAAACTTTAGAATAGTGCTTGAAAGTTTTGCAAAAATAGTATTGATTCCAATAAGTATATAATTATTAAGTTCTTTTTGTTCTTGTTCTTAAAGAGAACAATTGCTTTATTGATGCACCATTTCTTTTCTAATCCCACTCGAATAGTTAAATTTAACTTCTTTTGATTGAAAGTCCATACTAATGGTCTTTCCTATTTAAGCATTACTTTATATAAGCTATTTATCACAATAACTTTTCCTAATGGCAATTTTTTATCTCTTGCATTATATCATCAAAAGGGATGAACAATGTATTATCATGTTATGAATCTCTTCCAATGTGTGATTACTATAAAACAAAGCCTAATAAAAATTTGTAATATCTTAAAGGGAGAGATCATAGTCTATTCTACTTTTACTTTGAATTAAATCCTAGAATTATATATGATCTTTATATATCATTTTTAACAAACTATTCTATTATTCCTAAAAAATGTTTTCGTATAGATCTATAAGAATATATCCATGAGTCACATGTTTAAGTGTATGACTCATGGACGTAAACAGTCTTCAAAATGATATGATCCTTTCAATATTAATAATAATAAAATTAAGGATCACAAACCTTTAATGAAATATGCATAGTCAATAATACAAGCTACGTTGATGCATGCTAGGATGCGTTGGCACAGGTATGTTGATGGTGATGTAGTAGTTGTTAATATAAATGCCCATACTCTTCGCATTTATGACATCTTTTGCTCTTCATTTTGGTTTAACTCTTGTAGTTTCTTCCTTTGAGAGTTAGAATATTTTTCCTCTAAGTCCCTGTAGCATGCATTTATAAGATTGTATGAATTTTATTCAAATGCTCATATACATTGATACATTAGCATGAACAACAATAAAATCAAGATTTCCTACATCCATTGTAGCAATTTGACTAGTTTAATCTTCCTTTTCAATACTTTACATGCAATTTACATTTATATTCTTAAGTAATTAATAAAGTTAATCATAAACACATGAGTACAACCATTTTGAGCTTGATGTATTAATGTTTGGTAGTCCAAGTAGTAGATACTTGGTATACCTAATGGTATACACTTGGTAACTTAGCAACATTAATATAAGTTTAGGATATGTACGGCAAGTGGAAACAAATACTTCATGTTAGGATAGTTAATTGGTTAATTAATTTAACCATTAAATCTCCATTTAATCATCTAGCACTTAGGATAAATACATAATAAAATAATCATAAAAATAAACATCTTATGGCTTAACCACACTTTACTATATGTGATAAATGCATTTTTTACATTGGCCATGACATCATGTACGCAACGTCAGGGCTTGGCTTTGACATCACATATGCAACATCGAGGTATATACCCTACATCCATAAATACCGTGCATGAGCTATGGATTTCACATCAGTTTTTGATCAATTTCTAGTTAGAGTAGCAAAGCTCTTGCCATTTATTTTCCTTTTAGAATTAGAATATTTTTTGAGTGCTCACAGAAGGAGTCTAAGTATGTACGGTTCTTTGTTCAAGCACTGATGTACTTGAGCATAGTAGTATGAGGGGAATAAAACGAACTCTTTTGATAATCTTTGCATCATTGAGAATAGCTTAATATTTTCTTTATTGCACTTTAATTTCATGTTCTTTACTTTAATGCATTCGAATTAAGTGATTTATTTTTAGTTGTTAATGAACACAAGCATGACCACTTCGAGTAGTCATATAGTACTTGGTAACCCAGCAATGCTTAACATTTGGTAGCCTAACAATGCTATATGTGTTCAAGATGCATTCATGATGTTTGGATGGTTACTTGTGTTAGGCTAGATAGACAATAACAAATTAGATTTTAAATTACTCTACTCTTCATTCTTTTTGTAGGCAATTAGATCTATAAAATATAAAATAAGAAAAATCATATACATCAATTACACTTAAACCATACCCTTAAACCTAGTGTAGTTGGGAAGACAATGAATGTTTGCAACACCCATTTTATTCCCTAAAAGAGCTAGTATACTAGATAACTATAGGTCCACGAAATTCAACTAGATCACACATAAACACCTTAGTGATTTATATGGTTGGACGTAGGGGTACCTAGCCACTCATCATTGGTGTCATTGTTGGAGAACTTTTTGTTGTTTTGTGCACTATCTAGGACCTAGTGAAAAGTATCTAAATTGTTGGAATGAACCTTAGAGTCATATCCTATTTTACCATTACTATAACAAATTGTCAGAGCACATTGTGATTTTTATTCACTAACTAAAAATGTTTTCTTCTCATAGGAGCACTTATCATCCATTGCCTCAATAATATCGAATTGTATATACTCATCCTAATGAGTATGTACCAAACTTCACCTTCATCCTACACCAAGATGAACAACTATAGTTATGTGACATGGAGGGTAACATTATGTTACTGCTTGATCGAGCTATTCTTGCAATGGTCTACAAAATTCTCACATGATGTGGTCTCTAAGACTACCATGGGGAGTATATTGTGGAAGATACTAACACTAAGGATTTTCATCCCACTGAAGCACAACATTTATGGGATTGACTGCTAGAGCAATGCTATGAATTTTTGAAGGGAAAAGGTGTTAACGATTCTCCATTCCTATTGTAACAACAAGCTAGTGCGAAACCCTTCTCTAGGGATTTTTCATTCAATGAAACTCCTCTCTTTGAATTCGATGATGGAGGTCAAAATCAGAACTTGCACTCCACAATTTACAATCTTGGGTTCTAGTAATAAAGGATCCAATGACAAAGAAGGATCTAGAGAGGCAAGTCAAGATAGGGATGTATATAAGAAGCAAGATCATGATCATGATTGTGATCGCCAAAGAGGTGGAATTAGGTGTTGTAATGGTGTTGGTTCTCCTTCCTCTTCACCTTTGTCATCTCCTTCTTCTTCTAGCGATGATCGTGACCAAAAAAGGCAAGACCATGATGGAGATGATCAAAATGAACAAAATGATTAATGGGACCAAAATGATTGAAGGGACCATTGAGAAAGACAAGATCAGGGGTGCAGATGTTCAAGAGAGGTATAACATCATGAATGAAGGGTTAGTAGAGGGCATCGTAGGCACCATGATCAAGGACTCAATGAGCCTCTACTTGCCTAAAATATGCTCAACATCTTAGAGGTAGTGAGAACTCCAACAAAGCATGTGAAGTATAATTGAATCGAAATGGTTAGACATGAACAATATTCCTTTATTTGAAGGAGGATATAATTCTGATCTATAGAATCATCTTCAACCTTGCAAAACATAGAGAATGAGTGGTAGAAACTAAAGTTGTTCCCTAGGACACTTATCAAAGAAGCAGAAAACTAGTACCGGTCCTTAGAGCTAGAATCTATTAGACAATGGAGTACCATGTTTGAGTTATTTAATGATAAATATCAAACATACTCTAGGGTGTCTACTTTAAGAAAAAAAATCAAGGATGGAGACAAGGAAGGAACAAACCCTTAGATGTTTCCATTGGCTAATACTATGCCTTAATGCACAAATGTTCGAGCCATGGTTATTCTCAACTAGATCAACTTTGCCACATAGTAGATGGGCTTTGGTCAAAAATCAAGGAAACCCTTGGTGTCTATGCTTAGGGGCGATTGTTATAACTAAGTGCTCGTCAAATACAAAGATTAATAGAGTAGGTCACCAAATAGGAGGATTAACTAAGAAAAAGAGAAAGTACAAAAGAGTACAACCATGATCCCTCCATCTGTAAGAGGCAGGTTCAATTCGATGATAGTGAGGATGAGTTTGTATTTGATGAGGGGTGAATAAGAAAACCTTTTCACTTCAAAAATTTCAATATGAACTTATGGCTTCCCCGAGCGTAAGATATGTCTTGCATTGGGGTTATTGTAACTAGTGACGTACGAAATGTAAACAAAGCAACCAATGTAATGGAAAGCAATAATGAACTGTATTGTATTGCTTACCAAGGATGTGCATTGGTCAAAGCATAGTTGCGTGTGTGGATGGAAAGTCAAGCACTAAGCCCCAGAGTGATGTGTTTACATGTGCTTGAATGCTAGGAGTCATGTGCACCTGAGCGTCCAAAGTTTCTAGTCGATGCTCCCAAGGCCGTCAACCTCAAAAATTGCCAGCCCCATTTATGTGAATGAACGGGATATTTATAAGGTTTTCCTAGGCTCGGGTGTAGAATTCATGGATGAGATAAACGACTGAGAGATGAGAGGGAAATAGATCGTGTAACAGGTGTTTGATGGACAGCTGCATGTGAATTGGATGTGTGTAGGCAAGCTACGTTCTTAACCAAATGCACTATATCTTACAGCGTGTATTGGCTTACGCAAGCTAGCTTATGCCCATAGAAGTAGATACAATTTGGAGCATAAGAGCTTGACAAGCTCACAAATGGTGAAAATTTACAATAAAAATCATAGTATACAACAAGAGAAATTGACTCTGGTTCGCTTGGAACTTCTCGATCCATGGAATCACTACTACAGGGTGCTGATGTGAGTAGTTTTGTGGCTGTTTAAGGCATTTCTGTTTCAAAGAGCTTCTAGAATGAGTTTATTTTGTCCTCACATGTCCTCAGTGTGTGTTTGGCATGCTTTTGACTAGGCATGATCAGTACTCATGCTAGACTCATGCTGCTAACGTGAGCTCAGCATAACCTGAACGTGACTTGAGCGTGACGTAGGTGTGAGTAAGATGAAAATGATACATTTCACACCAATTTTTGATCTTTGAAGTTTGTTCTTTGAGTGCAACAATTTCCTGACTATGGTTGACCCTGAGAGTGAACTGCATGTTGAAAACTGAGCTTGGGTGTGCCTCAATCTGAGCCACTATTGGTAGCTCACACTGGGCTCATGTTGCCAACGTGAGTTGAGCGTGGGTAAAAAAATCTTTGTGATTTTGGACTTGAAGTCTAGAATTCTAGAGGCTAGGACTTTAACTAGTCATCAATGGACCTTGAGGGTGACTTCCACCTTCGAAGTCAGACCATTTTGATTCAATTTTGAGGCTCTTGGAGTTTTTTCACGCTGGGCGTGATCAGTACTCATGCTACAAGCATGAGCTGAACATGAGCTGAGTGTGACCTCAGTGCGACTAAGAAAATTTGAGCAATCTAGCCTGAAATCTAAACTCCCAAATGCTGAAACTTGAAGTGGACAACAGTGGCCCTATGAAGATGACTTGCACCCTTAGATTGGACCATCGACTTGATCTTGAAGTTGTTGGAGTTGCTCATGCTGAGGGCAAGCCCAGCTTGACAAGCCTAGCATTAGCAAGGCTGGCTTGACAAGCCCGGCATGAGTTAGCCTGGCTTGACAAACCCGGCGTGAGTTCCATGCCTTAGTCAAATTTTTTCCTTCTACAAGCTCAAAAGGCTCTGACTTGTTCTCGTTTCATAGTGTTAGGCCAAAATTAGTGGTGTTTCACTAACTTCCAATGATCTTAAGGCAAAGTTTAAGGGCAAGGATTAAAAACTAATTTTTGGAATTCCATAGGATAGATCTAGCTTTTCCATTGCATCCATGAGTTCAAATTTTATTAGAAATAACTATTTTTTGTTGAAAATGTATTTTAGAATCAAAACTTATGGGCTTCTAATGATTAAAATTTTGGACATGAATTTTAAGACTTCCCAAGAGATCATTCATCCTACTACTACTCTAATACAAGCATACTTAATTATGAAATTTTTATTCAAGTTGCTATGAAACTATTATTTTGACCATTTGGTCAAATTCAACCATGTCTACATATTAAAATTAAATGTTCTTTCTATTAACTGATGAACTTTTTAAATATTTCGTCACTTGAAATAATTTTTTCCAACATTGTGCTAGTACAAAGAAATAGTGATAGTGGACACTATGCTAGTATGAAGCATTGGTATAGTCGACTCCATGCTAGTATGGAGTGATGGTTCTTCTAGCATCAATGGAGTGTGGCTAGTAGCAAGGAACTCGATAAATAGTAGGTGAAGAAAAATAGGTGGGATATTAGGAAAGGCATACATGATGGAAGTAATGAGGAGCACAACATGTTTAGCACATAAGTAGTAGAAAAGATGTGAGAAATGCATAGGATATAATGTCTATTTTGGTGGTGGCACTATGGAGGTTTTAGCACTATATGTAGTGCCATTTAGACAATGGTTTATTCCACACCATTAGTAGTGACATGCCATGCTATTGGTGCAGCCTTTGCAACATCATTTTTGTGTAACTACACTATTTTTGATGCAACCTAGCCTTGCGAACCGATCAAGTTATGGCTTAGCCAAGCTAGTGCTTTGTAGCATTGTGGTTGGTTGCTTAGGGTGGCTACCCTAACCCTATGCATTAGGACTAAAATTTATGTTTTTAACTTAAAATTTTATATGTTTATTTTTATTAATGGATTATTTTAAAATGAGGAAAGTTGTCATGGTAACTAGTAGGAGATGCTTAAGAGATTGAATTCTAAACATCAAGGTCATGAGTTTGATTTTGGGTGATTTCAGAATACTAAAATGACTTATTTCATTGAACTAGACCTTAATATGCTGACGGATGGTTGACATGAATATTTTTTAGTGAATTAAGCTTGATTATAAATGATAAATCAGCTTTGGAATAATAAAGTAAGCTTGGGGTTTCCCTAATTTTACTGATGTATGGGCCCTAGATATGGGTAGGTAATACTAAGTTATTGGGATTCAAGTGTTTAGGGAAAAAGATCTGTAGCGAGACAATGTCCTAATGTTCTTAACTATGGTTTACTATGATCATAAAATAGACATAAGGATAAGCTTAGTCAACTAATGAAATGTTTGATAGTACTATAGATGGGTATGAGGTACATGAATTGATGTTACCATTGTCTTACCAAAGTTCTCATAATTAATGTATCTTGTTGATGATTGGTCAAGATTCTTTAAATTCTGATCATTTATATACATAAAATTCATTAGGAAGAAATTTTTTTGGTTGACATAGTTCATCTTAAACATGGTGTGCATATGGTGGTAATCCATGGTTCTCACTTGATCATCTTTCCATGGTTCATCATCATATTGTAATCAGCCCTTGATTCTGATTGGTTCTTGAATCATGGCTTACTTTGATACCAATATCCCATTCCTAGATATCATAATAAACCTCAAACATACGTAATATTCAACATTATGCATAAGAATATAACAAGGAAAATATAAAATAAAATGAAATAAAGTAGAATATAAAATAATCATACCACTGATGATGAATCATTGTTTGATGTTGGTCGTGACATCGTGTACGTGATGTCAGGGCCTGGATTCGATGTTCAATGTCCAATGTTAGGGTATATACCCTAAGTTTATAAATACCACACCTAAGCTCCAATTTTGAAAGTAATTCACTAGTTAGTTCTTAGTTTTCAAGCAAGGTAGTGAAGCTCTTGTTGTTTCTTCTCCCTAGAGTTAGAATATTTTCTGAGTGTTGCAAAAGGAGTCGAAAGTGTGTACGGTTCTTTGTTTGAGCACTAATGTACCTAAGCACAGTAGTGTGACAGGAATAAAATGAACTCTCTTGACAATCCTTGTAGCACTGAGAATAGCTTAATATTTTCCTTATTTCATTTTATTTTCTTGTTCCCTAATTTAATGCATTTGATTAAATAATTTATTTTCAGCAGTTAATAAACACAAGCATGATCATTTTGAGCATTCATATAGTACTTGGTAACCCAGCAACACTTAACATTTTGTAGCCTAGTAGTGCTATATGTGTTGAGGATGCATTCAGGAAAGTGGGGTAGTTACTTGTGTTAGGCTAGATAGACAATAGACATTAGTTTTCAATCTACTCTACCCTTATTCTTGTTGTAGGTGATTACATCCATAAAATATAAAATGACAAAAATTCATATACCTCAATTACACTTAAACCATACCCTTGAGCCTCACAAGTGTAGTTGGGAAGACATTGAACGTTCTCAACATTTTTTCACTTCCTAGAGGAACTAGCGTATGAGATAACTATAGGTCCACGGAATTCGACAAGATCATGCATAACGCCTTAGTGATTCATATGGTTGAGCATAGGGGTACCTCGTCGCTCATCAAATGTAATAGCAACTCTTAAAATAACATATAACTTAATGTGTATTAATAAAAGAATGTGAAGGTAAAGACATACTTTTATTTAAAGCTAAGAGATAGCAATAAATCAACAAAAATAACGTTCACAATATATAATGGGAAAGTGGTATCTCTATATTTAAAGCAAAGTATAGTTTAAATGAACTAAGTGAACATGAAACCATATCGAATATAATGAGTTTCTTCTATGGTGATGCAATAGAAAACAAAGATTATGTTA
>MNCI01026266.1:4424-19301 GCA_015680685.1 Gnetum montanum | reverse complement strand
GAATTTTATAAGTGCTTGAGCTAAAACTTTGGATGATTTTATGATTGATGAAAATATTTGACCACGTGTTTTATTAGTTTTTAAATTTTTCTATAACATGATTTGTGTCCAACTAAATGGAAGTTTCTATTATCATGATTAGTAATGCAATCTATAGATTCTACTAAGGAAACAAACTACATACATGTGTATATATATATGCATCATATATATAGACATATGAAGCATGTGTGTATGTACATGTGACATGCATATGCTGTTTATAAGTGTATGCTTGTACATAGAAGTCATTTGTATAAATAACACATGAAAATTTGTGTTTATGTGTATAAACGTTGAATAGGCTTAACCAATGAGAAAATATGCATTTAAGAATGTATTCATATTTTTATTTGACGGCTAAGGTCTTTGAGTGGAGGTTATGTAGTAACAATGAATAAGAAGTTTCAAGTAGATATTATTACAAGGATACAATATTAATGTTCAATGGATACCTAATGGAAAACTAAGTGAAGTATTGGTACATAGGAAATGAATCTTAGACTTCTACTTATTCATGGTTAAGTCCACATTATCTATAATAATATTCTAAAGCAAGATAAATTCTAGTCACCTTTTTCTGCAATCCAAAAAAAATGTTTGATAGTTTTTCCCTTTAAGCCTTCTAGTATAACATCATTTAAATTGACTTTTTTACCCAAGGTTACCTAAGAAGAGGATATTTCTTGCTAACTAATTTAAGAAAGATAATTATGGTTGATGCATCCATCAAGGTAAAAATAAATTTTTATTTAACATAGAAACTTTGTAGAAAAAGGAGCATTTAAATTGTTATTCACATTTTAAAGAATTGTTTTGCATAGAAATCAAAGAGAAAAAAATGATCATTTCAAATGTTTTTTTCCCTCCTCAAGTCATACCAACTACTTCATGTTTGAATTTTTTCCTCTCAAGAATTGCACATAGTTTGTGAAATCCACAACTAGTTGTAGAATCTATAATTAATTAAAATTCATAATAATTTAATACATTATTTTTTGATAATTCTCAACCTTACACTAAACTCAATTTTTGAATTGCCACTAAAGTTAGATTTTATCATTGAAAAAATAAAGAAAGAGTAACAGCCAAATTTCTACTATACCTATTTATTTCCTAATTTTTCTTACTCCTATCCCATTTTTATTACAATTAGTTGGGATGTACATAATCAAGTTTATAAAAATTCTATCCTATTTTCATATGAGATCTAATGTTTCAATATATGGGTGTGCTAACCACCTACTTATTTTGTTATTGCCATAAATATTATTTATTTATCACTTAGTACATCAACTTATTTTCCCTCAAATATTGATCAAGCTAGCTTGAATTTTTTCCCAAATCCATATTATATAAATTGCCATGTATTTTAAAGATTTTCTATGTCAATTTTTTCATTAGTGCATTAACCTTTTTTTTTCTAATGGGCTAACTTTATTTTGGGTTAATGTCACAACTATTTCTTCATTAGTGTGTCAACCTCTTTGTGCTAGTTTGAACTATCTTTTACCCATGTGGCACAAACTACCATGTGTTTAGATTTTATTTTACATTAATATTTTTTCCATTAGGGAATTCTATCATACATAATTCTATCATGTTGTATACCACAAATTCAACTATGATATCTACAACTCTATGAATTTGTGTATAGCATATTCACTTACAATTTTTGCAATTTTGTTTTGCTTGAAGATTTAATTTTTATTTTGGATGAGAGGCCAATTACCAACCTGCTCCATGAGAGTCCTCTTCAGGCATGGTAAAATAATTCAATGATTTTATTATCTTAATATTGAGGACTAATTACTAGTCAATAGAGCCAATTACTAGCCAATTGGACTTTGTCAACATAAACAAATAGTTATTGTAATGATCTTGACTAAGAGATAACTTTTACATGGAATTAGTATTTTGGATAATGTACATTGGTTTTGATTTTTTTATTCAATATGAGAATAAGTTTTAAGTGAAATAATTTGAGATTTTATTAATTAAAAAAATAAAATATTCTCTTGGCTAAATAATAGATATATATTATAAATAGAGTGCTAAACTAGTTAGATATATAAATGATTTCTTGATTGCAATCATCATTTCTAAATTTTGATTTATATATAATTTTATTTTGATATTTCTTATTTTTGTGTGATCTGCATATTCTTATCATGTCACATATCTATTTGCCACTTATCACCTATGATTTTCACAATTTTATTACACTTGCAGATCTATTTTCATTAGGTATGATTATATTTCTCTATGATTTTTTTAATTACGAGAATCTCCAAATTTCATTTTGGGGTTTTGGAAGTTTTTCATAGCATTGAGATTTCTTCTTATATGAGCTACAGAGGGATAAGCCTTATATGTTTATCTACCACAGAGGGATAAGCCTTTCTACATCTACCTTGCCACCTTAGACACATCTATCGCAACATTGTTATGCCAGAAAAGAGAGGATGGCTATGAAATCCTAGTTTATTACTTGAGCCATGCACTGATAGCCTACGAAGTGAAATACAACAAAGTAGAAAGGAATTGTCTCACCTTAGTTTTTGCACTTAAAAAGTGGAGATACTACCTATTCCGTAGCTAGGTTAACATTATATGAAAGTAGCAGGATAACCTAATGGAAAGCTATAATAGCGGAATTTGATTGACACTATGTAATTCAATCATCAATGAAGGGACAAGTGATAGCTATACAGGTCATGACCTCACAAATCGATGATCAGGCGACCATAGAATTGGAATTCCCCAACGAACATGTTAACAGCATCAACCCTGTGCCATTGCACTTTGAGGCTACTTTGCATGTTGATGGTAACTCAACCATGTGGGGTGGTAGTGTTGTTGCCATCATTACATTCCCCTTGGAGGACATTCAACCTTTTGCTTACCATTTTACCTTCCTTTGTACAAAAAATGTTGTTGAGTACGAAGGAATCCTTAGGGGCCTTTTAGCAACCCAACAATTAAAGATCTGACATTTGGCAATTCGAGGAGATTCTCAACTCATCATCAACTAGATCACTGAAATCTATGCCTATAAAGCTTCAAAATTATAGCCTTATTGTGATTTGGCCAAAAATTTGTTGAAACAGTTCACAATGACAGATATCCAAAATGTGCCATGCAATGGGAACACTATAGCAGATGCCTTAGCCATGCTAGCATTAAACATGCTGCCACACCTCTTTACAACTTTACTTGTTTCAATAACAGAATGCATAGATCCTATCACTCAAGTAGTACATGTTGCTGCCAATGCTGAGATTGCACCTTTCATTGTCCATCCATAAGCACGCTATTAGTCTTGTTCCTTCCATAACTACTTTAGCACCAATCCATTCCAAGTGTTCCGTACAGATCGAATATGTTGGTGTATGATTGCCATCTGCACACACAACATAGTTTGATATTAGCAAGGATAAATGAATCATAATGAAATTGATACCTTGCTTCATTGTAAGGTCCATTGGCTGAGTTGTTATATGGCTAATACAAATCTAGAGAAATAACACTGGTGACTACCCAAGGTGTAGGGGTTAGGAGAAATTCAAAAAAATTAGACCAAGACACCCATGACTAATCGCGAACCTCCGGTAGCGATAGAATGGAAAAAGATAAGGAATAAGAAAGATGGAGAAAAAGAAACAACGGTCATGCCAATAAAATGGATGTCAAAGATGGAAATAAAAAAAATATGGTGATTGCAGAAATGTTTAAAGCAAAAAAATTAATAGATGCACTAAATAGGAATGCTAGTGGGTCCTCCCCAAAGCAGTCTCATGCCCTTAATGCCTTGACATTCCCACATTCAAAATTTCCATAGGCTCTAGAAATGTCATTTGAAAGTAGGAGTTAAAGTCTTAACCAAAATATTTTACCAAAAATAAACCAATGCATCAACCAAAATATAGGCTACTGATACAACCAGCAATGAGGTGAATGATGGAGGAAGAACGATGAAAGGAAGAGAATGGAATGGAGTCTCAAGAATAAGGTGGTGTACAACCCCTTGTGTATTAATGGTTAATGTGACTTAGTAGATCCCATTCCAAATCTGGCCTCAACCAAACCACATTCAGTGCATTAATACATTCGGCCCATCCATCCACTTGAAGTAACAAGAATGCCTTCACCAAAGAGCCACCACCATTCTGACGAAACAAAGGAGGAGAGTGTAGGAAGCAAGAAGGACCTTAGTTAGAGGGAACATGTTTATTTTAGTTCCATAACTAGTGCTTGTAGCCCAAATGATTATTTCATCTAAGGGGTGTGCTTTGAATTCTCACTGTTTTTTTTTTTTTTGCGTGAGGACCACACCATGCAAAGACTTATTATTTTTATTTGCTTAGCTTCCTGATAATGTGGCAACGTCGAAATAGTAAGAAAACTTAAGAACAAAACATCCAAGTACCCAAGAGAATGGCCAGCACAAGTGCATCAAATCCCCTTAAAGTCACACCTTTTTCAATACTTGAGTCCTTCCTTAGTTTGAGAAATACCCAGTCACCGATTCGCTGATAGTTCTTATTATTGGGAAAGGGACTGTACAGTTCCAAGCCAAGAGAGACCATAGAAATTTATGGATGCATGGGTGATGTGGACTCATTGCTTGTTATATCAAAAGAACCATACCTTAGTATCAACATCATAACTTAAAGGAAAAAATCAAACATTAGCAATCAATGAAATATAGTTCATACCATCTTCGGATCACTTATTAAGTGATGGATCAAACAAAGTAATCAAATACACAAAGAAATGAAAAAGTATAAATGATGTTGTAAAATAAAAACAAGAAAAATTAAAGAAATTTGTAAAACAAAAATGTGTAAAACAAAAAATTCAAAAAGAACTGAGGGCCTCAAATGATTAGCATAGGTGGCCATCTCCCCCATGACTGAATGAAAGGGAGAGATCTAAAATAGTGAGCAAGATCATCCTTTCTCAAATGTGCTCTATGCATAGACAATTCTAGCTTCATGATAAGGGTTGGTCAGTTGCACACAGATTATTATTTTCCTATTGGAGTACTCATTTGGATTTTCCAAGGGTTTCCAACTTCCCTTGACTGGTGGTTTCAGATTAAGGATTGGAAGTTGGAAACACTCTAGCTCTAGTGCATCTATGCTTTCTTCGTGGGCACAAGTTGGTCTCCTAGCTAGTTCCATGCATTTTGGCAGATTTCTCTCTTGATTAGCTGTCAACCAATGGGTGTTCTCTTGTTGTGTGGTTGCTACATACAAGCACTTTTGTATGTTAACTTCCTAGGCACACTGATTGCATGCAGGAGATGTTGAATGCTCCTGTACACTATCACCCTTTGTATCACTGTATGTGATGCATGGAACCTTCTTATTCTCAATCTTTTCATAAGTTTTTTCCTTAGATATTTCCAAGGAAAGATCATGGATTCCTAAGCATGCATTCACGATACTCAGCCACGCCCTTCCCATTATTATTGGGAAGTTCCCCTTGTCATTGTTGACTTGTATCACTAGGAAATCAATTGGTTATGACCAACCACACACAGTGGTAATGATGTCCTCCACCAATCACAAGGGAATAGTGATGGACTAGTCAGCCAGCTCTAAGAGAATATTTCTCTTCTTTAGTGGAGGTAGGTTCCAGGCTTTATACATTCCTTGCGATATCAAGTTGAATCTGGAACTTGAGATAAGAAGAGCTTTACGTGGTTCATTCCCAATGACTTGGAGGTAGATTAGGGAACTTCTAGGATCAAAGAATTTCTTGGAAAGGTGGTCCACCTTTATCTAGTTAGTGATGGTATGTGTCAACATAACTATGTGCGTTGAGCTCTGTTGTTGGTTTGAAGGGAGCTCCAAAGCCTTATTTGATGGAGGAATGTTTTGAGGCTCAATCGCTTGTGGTTGTGAGATCTTGTTTGAACTGTTGGTTCTGAAGAAAGGTCTTCTCCTTGTAAGGTTTTCAAAACCAGTAGCAGGTTGAAGTTTTACTACTCTCTTAGCATTGTGTTGCTGTGGTTGAGTGGGGAGTTCCCCTTGCATCGCTTGGGCAGGTGGTAGTGGAGCTATTGGTGTAAGAGTGGTAGATGGATTTAGAGGATGGTATGCATGTGGTGTGTCTCTCCCAGGGGAAGGAGTTTTATAGTACTCTTGAGCTTTGTAGTCACATTGTGGGGTCACATGACCGACATAGTCACTTGGAGAGATTAGCTATTTCATGTAATAACCATATGGATTCAGTTGCCGGTAAGGGTATTGTTGCCTTGGCAGTGGCATCCCTCACGACTGTGGGTATTGCCATTGCTAGTGTTACTCCATAGGTTGTGGTGGAGTTCCACTTGGATAATATGTTAATGGTTGGTGGAAATACCTTGGGTTACCTTGGGGATAAGGTAACCGATGGGGTGCTTTCTGTTTGTTAAGTCTTTGGTTGAGTGAATATACCCTAGACTCTTGTAGATGTGGGATTATTAAGTAACGTCCCTTAGGATGGTCATATTGATAGATCTCACATCCATAGTCATTGTCTATATCTGAATCCACAACCTCTTCAATGATAGCTAATTTACCCTTAGCTCTATTATGTGCATGGTCTAAATCCCTCTTCTTTTTCTTATCATGGTCACTACTTTGCTCTTTAGACTCCTCTATGATTTTTAAAAAGGTTTCAAATCTACTATTTAAGGAGTCCCACATTTGATCTACCTTAGCCAACACTTCTGTTGTTAATTTATGAAGTGGCAAGGGTTTCCTACTCACCAACTCTTCAAGTGGTGACTCATCCTCTTCCCCATAGAATCTCACTCCCCTCTTTCGAAGGAAAGGATCGCGGTTATACTCTTCCACGCTTTCTCTCCTACATAGCTCTCCTTCTTCCTTAGCTACTTGCTCCAAAAATCTATGAACCTCATAGGACCTAAGTTTAGATAATCTCCCTTGGGCATATGTCCCAAGGGTTCTCCTAGTTTCATGTCTTAGCCCATCTATGACATGACATAGTTGATCCCATTGTGCGTAACGATGGCCTAGGAAATGATGTACCAATGCATAATATTGGCCCATGGCAGAAACCAAGGGTTTGTGATTACCCTGCTTTCATCCTTGGATCTGCTTTCTCAAGTTGGACACTCGGGAGCACGTTTGATCTTTATCGTTAAATAGTTCTAACATCATACTTCACCTTCGAATGAATTCCGATTCTAAGGACTGATACCAGCTTTCTGCTTCTTTCATGAGTGTCCTTGGAAACAACTTTAATTTTTTCCACTTATTTTCCATGTTCTACAAGGCACAGGCATCATGAAATTCCTGTAAGTGGTTCTGTGGATTAGCATTGTATCCCCCCTCAAATTGTGGGATATTATTCATGTCTAGTCTCTTAATCCAACTATCTTTTTGGTGCCCTGTAGGTATTCTAAAGGCCTCTGTAATTTCTAACATGCTTCAAGTTGCAAGTAGGGGTCATGGTCATCTCTCTCATGGCTTCTGTGATGTCTACGTGGTTCCCTACTTTTCCTTCTTCAATGTCATGATTCCCTAGAATGCCTCGCTCTTGACTCTCTCATTGAGGTTTCTCATTTTTCTTACCCTTATCCTCATAGTTAGGTTCCTTATGACTGCATCCCGACGTTGAAGGAGAGGGTGAATGTTGTGATGAAGGGGAAGAGGAAGGAGAACCATCGCCATGACGATGTTTTCTACCTTTCCTTTGATGATCTTGATCCCAATTATGATGACGATCAGAATGCTCGTCCTTATCTTGTATTTGTATTTCCTCATTGAACACTTTGTGTTCGTGGGAATCAAAACTAGGTTTGTTTATCATGGAGCGAAGGTTTTGATACACCACCTCCTCACTATTGTTAGGAGGAAAAACATTATTTTGTGAAGAACATATTGAAATAGGTTCACCACCCTTAATTTCTCTTATGATGGGCAAAGCATTATGGGGCTCTTTGCCCTTCAATAATGTGTGGTAACTCTCCTTCCATGAGTCCCATTGACATTGCGCTTCTATGGGATGGTAGTTCCTTACGCTGTAATCAAGCACAATGTACTCATCGTATAATTGTGACATGCCAATTCATGCAAGGGCACGAAGGAGCATGTTGGGGGCTACTCTATCTGGAGGAAACACTATGTTACCCTCTAAGTCTCTCCAACACAGTTGCTCATCTTGATGGAAGACAAAGGTAAAGTCAGGTATATATTCATTATGATGAATATATACCACACTGAATTGTTGAGGAACTGCCGATTCTTGGTTATGTATGTTGTGCCGCTGACTCTCTCTAGTGTTGGACCTAGGCGGTGAAGTGCTTTTGTGTGGAGAAGAAGAAATTTTAGTCTTGTTCGGTGTGCTGTTTACCGTTATGTTATATTTTCATTTGATCAACCCTAAGGGTTCGTTTTAGCTCCCAACGATGTAAATGATTTCCTATGTTCTACGTAGCACACAAACAACTAAGTCCCCAGTAATGACACCAATGATGAGTGGCAAGGTACCCCTAGACTCAACCATATGAATACGAGCGTTTCACGCATGATCCGGTTGAACTCCAAGGACTAAGTGCTTACACAACTTATGGAACACTTAAGGTTAATCAATCGTTGTCTTCCTAGAATTACTTGTATTGTCACGGTTGTATAGTTAAGTAAGTCTGAGGTATATAATTTTTATAACTTTTATCCTTTTATCGCCTATGCTAAGAGAGGAAGGAATAAAGAGACTAAGTAACTAACTTTCACTAACTAAGCTTTAATCATCCTAGCATCATTATCCATTCCCACATGCCGTACACACCCTTAACCAGTGCAACACTACTGGGATTACCAAACGCTATTTGTTACTAGGTTACCAAGCATAGCACACGTGCTCGAAGCGGTCGTACTGAATGCACTTAAGTAGGGGTTGAGGGTTGAGAGAGATTAATTATCTAAGAAAGAAATTAAGAATTTAATATTAATTGAATCCTAATTAGCTTACTCCATGCACTGTAAGGTTTATAATAAAGTTCGTCTTTATTTCTGTACACAAATGTGTGCTTAGGTACAATTTGCTCGAATAAAGATTCGTTCACTTTGAGACTCCTACTACAGGCACATGGAAATTATTCTATCTCTGGAATGGTAAAACTACCAAAGTTTCACTAAGGGTTTAGATCTAGATGTGGAAACAAGGGAAAGCCACCTCTTATTTATAGACAAGGCTACGGGCTGNAATCTTACCATTCCAAGATCAGATGATGTATACTCACTGAACCAATCAACATGTGGAGTGTAGTAATGAGATGCACCCGAGTTCACATACCATGAATACATATCAGCATTATTAGAAGATGAGACAACATACAATTCTTCCTCTCAAGAAGGAGGGGCTTGATCACTTTTTGGTACATTATTCTCTTTGCCCTTTTTTAGAGGGGCTTTAGAATCTTTCTTTATATGACCAACTTTACTAGAATTCCAACATTTAGGTGGCTTCTTTACAAATTTTTTAGGCTTATTCTTGAATTGAGTTCTCTTAACAACCTTTGGATTTACATTATTTTTGATAAATAATACATTATTTTGAGAAGTAGAAGTTTTCCTTCTTGCTTCCTTAGATAACAATTGATCAACAATATTATCAAAAATAAAGCTGGTAGATATATTATTTACAACCATCACAAATGTATCCCATGAATCTGGAAGTGTGATGCATTGACCTTCTTCATCCATTTTGATTCCCATAGATTGCAAGTAATGGACCAATGTATGAAATACATTCAAGTGTTCTGTAATGGTAGTACCTTCAACCATTTTACAATCATACAATCATGTCTTCAACAAAAACTTTTTTTTTAGGGACTTTGTTTGATACAAAATTTGCAATTTATCCCATAAATCCTTAGTAGAGGAAACATTGCAAACATTAAGCAATACTGAATTTGAAATACATAAATAAATTATACTAATCACCTTCAAGTTCAAATTTTTCCACTCTTCATCAGACATCTTATTTGGCTTTAGTCCCAAAATTGCATGTTGGTTCTTTTCAATGAGGAGAGCCTCCATCTTGATCTTCCATAATTCATAGTTGGACCCGTTAAACTTTTCAATTTCAATTTTGGACAGAGATTTGGGCATGATTTTTCCCTACAAACACCTGACAAAATAATAGAAATGCATGAAACCTAGCTTTTTTAAAACACTATGTTTTTTTTGAATTCCAGTTATTTTTTCCCCAATTTCAGAATCTTTTACTGATATCATTTAGACACTAAGTTTAATTTTAAAACTCTTAAAATTTTCAACATTATCTATTAAAACACCAAGTTGCCCTTACCTACTGAGACTATTTTGTTCTGGGATTTCCATACCCATAAGAGAGGTGCCCTAGGGAATAATCTTTTGAGTTTTCCAAGGACATCATTGCGTGATCCATTTTTACACCTCAACACCATGCATGATAATATATGCATGATCACCATGCATGGTCACTTAGCTATGATAAATGTGGGTTAAGGTGTAGATATCCTTATCTTAATTCAAGAGAGAATACACAAATTTTTTAAAAGAANCCACAATGCATTTAACGCAGGCTAAGGAAAACCCTAGATAACTCTATTGAGAATACCAAGGTTCAGTTAAATTACACACATGTTTGATTAGTTTTTAAATTTTTCTATAACATGATTTGTGTCCAACTAAATGGAAGTTTCTATTATCATGATTAGTAATGCAATTTATAGATTCTACTAGGGAAAGAAACTACATACATGTATATATATATATGCATCATATATATAGACATATGAAGCATGTGTGTATGTACATGTGACATGCATATTCTGTTTATAAGTGTATGTTTGTACATAAAAGTCATTTGTATAAATAACACATGAAAATTTGTGTTTATGTGTATAAACGTTGAATAGGCTTAACCAATGAGAGAACATGCATTTAAGAATGTTTTCATATTTGTATTTGACGGCTAAGGTCTTTGAGTGGAGGTTATGTAGTACCAATGAATAAGAAGTTTCAAGTAGATATTATTACAAGGATACAATATTACAAGGATAAATATGTGTTTACACATGAAACTGGTTGTGCTTACTTCACCAATTCATTCATATGCATGAAAACATAAATATTAACTAAGTACATGAAACATACTTTGCATGGAAAGTAAATCTTGATTGAATTCAAAGTGTTGCACTAAATAAGAATCAATCTTGATATTATTTTCATTCATGGAATGTGTCTAGGTACATTGCCACTCAAATAAGATGTTATACAACTGACTCAGATCCACATTGTGGGTACTCATTAACTATTATCTAAGGCTACAAAATAAAACTGCAAGAGTTTGAGTACTCTATTGACTAATATGACTCCCAAACCATGCGTCCAAGAATTATATTTATAGGTTGACACACATTGTGTGATATCATATTTCCAACATCACATCTTGGACCTTGATATTAGGTATCTAATATCAGGGCTCTGGAGCTAGAGAAAATATAGTTCATCAAGTGAGGATCATGCAAACATGAACATTCTATAGAAAACTATATATGGGAGTATACATCAATACATCCTTCTGCCCAATCCTCTCAATACTATTCTTCACTCCTATAGTCACCACTTGTAATAAAATAAAGCTAGTATTAAATTAAGAGGGAGGCATTTATACTTTCCCTTCTAGATGATCAACAAGTACTCAAGTGGAGGAGAGCAATGTGATATAAAAAAACTTGCATCAACAATTAGTCTTATGCATACTCTAAGCAACACAAGTACATACAATATCATAAAAAATACTAACATAATCCCTATTGAAGTGAAAATATAGCTATGACATAGTCTAAGATATAATCACTATTAGAAAATCAATCATACATCCATTAGATCACACTACATGCATCTCCATTATCATGCCCATGTAGTCATATCCACACCATACAATTAAACATAATGTGAACCAAAGAATCATAGATCCATTAAAATATATATTACCATTAATATGAATGACAAAAAATGCATACACATACTTCATGTAGTTACTATACCAACATATACACATAACCCATGTGGTTGTTATATTCTCATATATATATAACTCATGTAGTTGCTAGAATATCCACACTCAGTGTAGCATGTGAAATGTTGTTATTGGTACTTATAATCATGGACTTGTCTACATGTATTTTATTATTCTTTTATTTATTTGATTGGTACTAGGGTCCATCAACCAATAACCCACAATCACTAGCCCTCTTGAGGATTGACAAACACACTTATGCCATGTATGAGTTGTAAGGATGAACACACCTACACTATCCTACTCTTAGGATGAGGTCTAAGATAGAAGCCTCATTGATGCATCACAGTGGAGGATAATCCACAACTACTTCTAGTGTACCTCATCACCAACTAGTTTAAAAATTTATGGAAGATTTAGTAGATTATCATAAGTTAGTAGGAAATTGATATATATAATTTTCCTGATCCCATAGATATGTATTATAGAGTGGACTTTGACATTACGTAAAATTATAGTCCATATCTTCTCATGTAGGTATATGACTTTGAAGGCTACTTATAGGAATAGATGTCAAATCTAATAAAAAAATTGGTAGGAATACAAAAACCTCATTATATTAAATTCTACATGAAAGATGATATGTTGGTTCTATCTTGGAAAAGAAACATCAAAGTGAAAGTATGGTTAGAACGAATAGAACTATGGATAAAAACATGGTCAACCATATATTTCATTTAGTGATCCACCAATTCTTCCATTAGTAAGTATGTTTGATAATGAGTTAGAGAACGTTCGAGAAGACATAAATATGTACATAAGATTTAAGAATGAGGAAATCAAAAAACATCCAAAAAATGATGATAGAGTTATTTGGAATAAATGAATTAAACGTTAGAAGTGAGTGATCAATCATTTGGGTGAATTGCAAGATCCATAATAGTTTTAGCCACAATTGTACTAGACATTCTAGCTAATGATACATCAAATCAATATCATCATTGTAGTAAGTGAACTAGATATTGATAGGATTATAGATAAAGAGAAAGCACATGTTGTTCATAAAAGATCTAGATTGAAAAAAATCATTCTATCCATGTATTAACATAAAAGTTGGAATAGTGATGTTAGTACATATGATAAGAGGATCTAACATGGAAAACATTTTATTTGATAGTGATAGGAAAATTGAGGTGGTTGTAGAGTAGTATAAGAAAGATGAGTATTTTAAAAAACCTTTGTTAAAAAGGAAATGATATTTGAATTCAATGGACATGAGGAAGAAAAGCCTACATGAAAATACAATTGTTTATAGGTAGAAGTCTAACATAGAAGACTTAAGAAAAGTAAAAATTAAAAAAAAGGAAAAGCAATAGTGAAAGATCTACTAAAAATTATGTAATTGATAAATCTATGAGTTTCAAAGGATGAAGAAACATAGTTAAGACATATCCTTTAGAAAAATGCTCTTCGTCATTATATGTCAAAAAAATACAAGTTTGATTCCCATAAAAATTATTAAAAATTTTCTATAAATAGGAGGGAAAAAACTATTTGTAGTAACATTATTTAAATACTACAATTTCCAAAATTACTACTAGAAATATACTTGATGTTTACCCATGTTTATTATCTACAATAAGAAAGTACTTGATTCTGATTTGGTTTAAACTATATTAACTAATAAGCACATAATACATAACCAACATGGATCTAGACATTCTACAAAATTTGAAGGAAAAAATCAAAATTTTTCAATGATAACAGGAATCTATTTTTCCAAAATTAGTTATATTTTTCATTTTTAATGAAAATAATGTTAGGTGTTTGCACCACATGGCCCTTGATCTTTGGATTTTGTTAGAAATTCTTAGTAACCTAAGGCTTTTCTAAAACTCCTATGGTGTATGATTTGTAATTTTGAATACCTAATTAAATATATTTTAGCACAAAGTACACATGATGTTTTTTATTTTTGGGTAAATTTTAGTTGCAAGGAAATTTAAATTAGGTTGCAAAATGATTCTTTTAGTTTACGGTCCTATAGTGGTTGGTATAGAAAAAACATGCTTCGATGCATTCTTGTTATTCTAATGTTTATCATGTGAATTGAAATAAAATTTTCCTCTTTATTTTACACTATAAAATTCTATTTGTGGACTTTTACCTTATTAAAATGTTAATTGAAGTACTGGGAGTGTTTGAATGGAGATTTCTATGTAATGGATTTTGTTGTAAATTTTGTGATGATATGCATTGCCTATTATTTGTAGGTAAACATAAAATAATATTCCTTTTAATTCATGAACATGCACTTGAAGATTAGTATAGTAGATGTAACTCCTAACTCTTTAATCGAAATAAGGTGTTCATGGATACTAAACATGACAAATGTTCATGCACTCGATGATTAATACAAAGTTTATGAAAATAAATGTGTGTTTATGAATTGAAAGGAATATTTTCATGTTCCCCTACAAATAGGAAGAAATGCCTATTGTCATAAAATTTACAATAGAATCTACAACATAGAAATCTACATTGAAACAAAGAAAAACATAAGAAGAATATGTATAAGCATTGTTGGCGACCGTTTGGGACGTGACCGCCAATGAGTGTCCTCGAACAAGATTTAGGTACCTGCTGGTCTCTGGCAACACCAAGGCCCAGATACCTCCAAATAAACTCAGTAGTTAATGTGAGTATGTGTATGTGCTGTTGCGGCGTGTGGTTGTGAGAAATGTAACGATTGCGTTGTGTGTAGACTACAAATGACTTACTTTAAAGAGATTCAGCCAACTTTGCCAAGTA
>MNCI01026259.1:732875-776389 GCA_015680685.1 Gnetum montanum | reverse complement strand
AAAAATACCAAAAAAATCACATACCTCAGACTTGCTTAACCATACACCGTGACACTTACAAGCAAGCCTGGGAAGACAACGAACGATTAACCCCAAGTGTTTCTTGTGGCGTTAAGGCATTTAGTCTGTGGAGTTCGACCGGATCGTGCGTGCATGCTCGTATTCGTATGGTTGAGTATAGGGGTACCTCGCCACTCATCAATTATGGAACCAAAAGTGTTCCCTCTAACTAAGACCCTTCTCGCTTCCCATTGCCTCCTTTGTTTCATTGGAATGGTGGTGGCTCTTTGGAGATGCATCCTCGTTATCCAAGTGTATGGTTTAACCGAATGCATTGATGCAATGTCACTAGAAGTGGTTGGTTTGAGGCCGAAGTTGGAATGAGACTTGCTAAGTCACATTAATCATAAAACACACGAGGGGCTGTACACCACCTTGTTCTTGAGATTCCATTCTCTTCTCTCCTCTCCATCCTTCTCTCCATTGTTCACCTCATTGCTGGTTGTATCATTAGTGTATATATTTTGGTTGATGCATTGTTTTCTTTTTGGTAAATTCTTGCAGTTAAGACTTTAACTCTTGTTCCCAAAGACATTCCCAGAGCCTACGGTCTCTTTGAATGTGGGTCTGTCAGGGCATTAAGGGCATGAGCCTGCTTTGGGGAGGACCCACTGACATTCCTATTTGGTGCATTTGTTAACTTCTTTTCCTTAACATTTAGCAATTAATTATTATTTTTTTCATTACCATCTTGACATCTACTTCATTGATTTTTTCAGTTGTCCCTTTTTATCTATCTTTCTTACTCCTTTCGCTTCTTCATTCTAACGCTATCGGAGGTTCGCGATTAGTCATGGGGGTACGAGGCCCACTTTTTTGATTTTCTCCTAGCCCCAAATTTTTTTGATTTTCTTCCTAACCCCTATACCTTCGGTAGTCATCAATAACATCTTCCCAGGTCCATATCAGCCATACCACAACTTAGCCAATGGACTTACACCGAAGCAAGGTATTAATTACATGATGATTCATTTACACTTGCTAATATATGATTGTGTTGTGTGTGTAGATGGTGATCATGCAAACAACAGATTGGATCTGGAGTTGGAGCAAACACTTGGAATGGAGCAGCACTGAAGCAGCTATGCAAGGAGCAAGATCGATGGTGCGCTTATGGATGGACAACGAAAAATGCAATCTTGGCGTTGGCAGCAGCAACACTTCTTTCTATCTCTCTCTTTCTCACAAGTTGCCAACAAAGTCCTGATGTCATTGTAATAAGGTGTTCACCTTTGTTGTCATGAACACTAGTTTTGTCAAGTCTTGTAATAATGATCCGTTCACATGTCATCCCATTAGTTCCATTCCCCTCAATAATTCCATACATTCCTGATATTATTGTAAGGAACTCGAGGATGAGTTTTCATTCAGTCATGGGGGTATGATGAGACGCGATATGCACAAGCCACGATATCCCATACGCGATATCGCGGCTGCCGCGATATCGCATCCCATGCGATATTGCGGTCGTCCCCTGCGATATCACGTACGCGATATCGCGGTCCACCGCCAAATCTATAAATAAGAGGTGGCACTCCCCTCATTTTTCATTCTGGCTAGAAGTAGCGAAGCTCTGGCAGTTTGATCACTCCAAAGTTAGATTAATTTCCCATGTGCCCGCAGTAGGAGTCCTAGAGTGAATGGCTCTTTATTCAAGCAGCTTTGTACCTGAACACAAGTTGTGTACGGAAATAAAGACGAACTTGATTGGATAAACCTTGCAGTGCATGGATGGGATTTTATTTATTGTTATTTATTGCTTTCCTAGAATGTGGTACGAGTACGACTTGATTACGAGCATCTAAGGATGTGCACAGCTAGTCAAGGAATCGGCTGCTCGTCGCATGCAGTATGAGTACGACTTGATTACGAGCATTGTGACTGCTTGGTAACCCAGTAGCATATTCCAGGATCTATGCTTGGTAATCCCAGTGGTATTCCAGTGTGTATGGCTAGTCAAGGAATTGGCTGCTCATCACACTTAGGCTAGTTAGGTTCTCTCACCCTTATCTCCTAGAACATGGGATAAGTACGACTTGGCTACGAGCACCTACGCGTGTGTACGGCTAGTCAAGGAATCGGCTACTTATCACACTTAGGCTAGTTAAGTGCCTCAGTACGACCACTTTGAGCACGTGCGTTACGTGTGGTGATCCCAGTAACGATTAGCGTTTGGTAGCCACAATTGCATAGTTCAAGGTGTGTACGGTAAGTGGGAACGGATGCTAACACTAGTTAATTTAGACTTAGGTCCTTAGTTAGAGTAGTTAGTTCTCTCAACCCTTCACCCTTTAGTATAGGAGATAAACCAGAAAAGACCAAAAAAATCATATACCTCAGACTTACTTAACCATACACCGTGACAACAACAAGTAAGTCTAGGAAGACAACGAATGATTAACCCCAAGTGTTCCATGGGGCGTTTAGGCATTTAGTCTGCAAAGTTCAACCAGATCGCACGTGCTATGCTTGTTTCGTATGGTTGAGTGTAGGGGTACCTCGCCACTCATCAAATTTCAAATGAATAATTAATTATGAGTAAATTCATTGGGATGTGTGAGTTATGGGAATTTTATTTATAACTATCCATTTTGCTCAATATCTAGTAAATCATAATTTGAGAATCATTTTCTATTTTTTGATCCTTGGGTTGCTATGTCTTATTTTGGAGTTATTTTTTGATATTACCCATTGCAAATTGTTGAAAGGATTTGGATTTTAATTAATTTTCAACCTATGGACATTTAGGGCATGTATTTTTTTAGGCATGGTCTTGTGAATGAGTGTTCAAATTTTGGAGGTTTTGGATTCCTTGAATATGTCTTGGAACCTTGTTTGATTGGATCTTGTTGGATACCTAGACCATTGAAATTATGAAAATTTTCATTTCACTATGACATGTTGGATTGATGGTCCATTTGTTGTTGAGTCTCTCCACCATCAATGTTAGTTTGCCATTGTGAGATGGCTGGATGATGTCATGGTCTAATTGTTTGATTTGTGATTGGATGATGAGCTAGCATCGAGTGTGTGGACGGCTGGAGATGAGGCTCTCTGGAGATAATTTTTTTGATTGACCCCCACTATTAGTGCACTAGTGTGGCTCTCTTTGCAGGCTTCATCTGATAGTAGAGGATGATCCATGGTTCATTGGTCTTGTTGGATGTCTCAAGAAGTCTAGAGTGGGTATCCACAAGCACACTTCTAGCACCAATGTGTTTGGGAACCTTGGTGAGGTATCCATAGGGATCACCTTGGTTTGAATCTTGGTGAGGTATTCGTAGGGATCACCTTGATTCATTGAGACTAATAATAAATCTATGCACATGGTAATTTGATATTTTGTTGGAAACTTTATTTTGGAATTAGAAAGTATTCATGACAACTTAATATACATTAATATTGAGTGTGGTGCATGCTAGCCTCCTTGTTTGCTCAATTGATGGATGGAGTGGACAGATGTTGGATTTGGACTATTGTGATGGTCAGTGGATTGATCCCATTCTTGATGGATAATTGTGTGGCATTGGATTTTTGGCATGTTTGTGGATTCTTAGCTGCATGTTGTTTATGATGGTTGTATGTTTTGATATTCTTTGCATTGATAGATGTATGGTATTGGATTTATGGCATGTTTGCGATGGATGATATCTGATGTTGTAGTGGTTGTATGCTCAGATATGTTTTGCATTAATTATTTTGCAAATTGCCATGCCCTACCTAGCCCCCATGAGACCTCTCATTGATTCAATTGAAAGATGGTGCCAAGGTTACTCACTCAATTGTAGCTAATATTTTTATTTTGTGTATAGATATTTCAAGCTAGGAAGAGCATGGAGTAAATGTGGTACCTTGGAGATGTTCATAACACAAGATGAAATTATATGCTATTTGGAATTATAATTGCTATTTCATAAGTAGATGTATATTAATTTGATTCACATGTTTGATCTTTTATAGTAGACATGTGTAGATTATGAATTATATAGTGGCAATGAGAACTTATCATATTTCCTTATGTAAGATGTTTCATATGAGATAATTATGGAAGTTATAATGTCATTGAAGTAAGATTTATTTTAATGTAACTCTTTATTACTTGTATATTTATTCATCTTAATAATAAAAGACATAATTTGTTCCCATTATCTTGTCATTTAACTCTTCTTCCTCTTGGTCATGGCTTAACCATACTTCCTTTCATTGCATTAGAACGAATCGATTTCATTACTCTACCATGACCAACCTTTGTTATCCAGTTTATCCCATGTCATGCTCTTCATCCTAAGGATAGGAAGGAGAGTGTTACATCAACTTATAAGTAAGACTAGAATACATAGGTTTATAAAATTGACCTATGAATTGCAACCTCTATGCTTTTGCTCAATGTGCTCTCCCACATCTTGCCCAAGTTCTTACCAACTCAAGGCTTTCATTGAGAAATCCCATCTCACAGCTTTCTCTTACTCATCACATCAACAATTATGAATTACATCAATATTTATGGATAACAGGAACCTAGAAATCTAGAAACCTAGTAATATATTCATATTATCTCAAAGATATAAAGTAAAAATAGTTCATGTCTAAAGTTAATCTATTGCAAATTGTAACATCAAATATTGCTTCCAAAATTGAAAGGTGATGCATGCTCTAGAATCAAAAGGCTTAAAAATATGGAGTTTAATTCTAATAAAAGTATAAATATTGATGAAATAGAAGTAATAATTTATAGCCAAAAAATCCCTTGTTGCAAAAATCTCTAAGATCTAGGATCAATATTCCATTCAAATTACAAAATTAATAAGGATGTAAGATATATGATTATGATAAAATGGTCAAAATGGATATAAATTAGTAGTGCTTTATGTATAAAAGAGCACTAGTAAAATTGGAGTGAAGATTTTATAAGACACTTATTAGGCTAGATATTTTATATAATGTTGAATGTTAGGATAGAAAAAACAGGTGTGAATAATAAACCAATGTGTAAGAACTGTGAATGCTTAGATGAATCTTAAATCTTCTAATAAAAGATAAACTATAGAATGCAACATTAAATAAATGTTTGGAGTAGTTTTGATTTCAAACAAGCTATAAGAATGATAACTTAAATGGTTTCATCATGTTCAAAGAAGATAATAAATTCATGACAAAAAAAAGTTATCACATCATGCTTTCAACAAAGCCACCATAAGAAAAACCAAAAGATATATGTAAACATTAATGAAAATGAAAAGATGTAGTCAAAATGATTAAAAATTATACAAAGAAAATGTAGATGGTAGACCCATTTTGTTGGGACAACCTCCAATGTGCTGAATAGCACTTCATCACATTAGCACCTCCTTTTCCACCTCTTGTCACTTTCTTACAGCTTCACCAAATGCTACACACTTAACACTCCACATGTTCTCATCGCCACTCTAGTGTGCACTTGTAGGATCACAAGCATACACCAGCTACTAAGATTATTGTGCATGGATGCCTTCGAGTTGCTAACTAGTATCACATTTGCTTTCCACCCCCAAACCACATGCTAGCCAATGCATGGCACATTCTAGTTATTCCTTGCATATAGGTATTTGTTTGGCTTATGAACCAGGATGCTATCCTAACATGGCATGCACTCCAAAACACTATCCATGCTTTGTAATAATTAGGTGAAGTCCACAAGTTATTTGTTTAATCAATGTGCCTTTACCACCCTACTCACCCATCATGTCTATATCTTGGAAAATTTGATAGTAGATTTGCTACAAAACTTTCAACACAATCTTTTATAAGGTAGTCATCATGATGCCACATGATGTGCGATCTTTTGCTAATTGCTTTGATGCCACTGCAACCAACACCTATTTAACAATGAACTTCCAATTCCACTCCTTCAACTTACTATGCATTTCATCCTTGTTGCTCCACTACATAGTTAGATGATTTGTTGATTGCCTTCTTGTGTTGACCCCCTCTACCCTTCCATTATGAGCCACCACATTGTGTGTCGTGAGCCTATGAACATCTTTGACATCTATGCCTTCATGGCCAATGAGGCCTTCATAGTTATGGGTTGGATGTAGTTTTTTGTCCATATTCATCATTCTGGTACTTGGCCTTGCATCCACAACCATTTGTACCTAGAACAAGTCCACTTTCCAAGTCAATGAGAAAACTGTCTTAGCCAAAGAGGTAGACATTATGAGAATCACCAGGGTCCCCACAACTAGGGCAAGAATTATGAGGAGCACACCGATTGGGCCCAAGGTGGCTCTTGGTTTCTTCATAGGCCTTACTTAAGTGACACCTCACAAAGGGGGTTACAAGGTTGCCTCCCTACAAGAACCTTACCACTAAGTAGTTCATGCCATCTACAAGTTTGTCTCTATGCTATCTACAAGTTTGTCATATTGTGGCTCACAATGTCACATTCTTCTAGGTTTACAATGCCTCCATTGGGCCATTTGGTTCCTATTGCACATCCCTCTTGATTGATTCCTTTCCTAGTCTTGTTGTCCCACCCAATCAATAAGGGGTTGCCATGCATGTTGAAGACCTACCCACTTACTATCTATATTGTGGGCTCCAATTAATAGAGCTCTAGCAACACTATGACATGTGTCATCACCCTCAGGCTTTGCAAAATGGAAAATGCTAACTAAGCCATGAAGGCCACGTAAATAATACTTTGTATGAGTTGGGCTGTCTAATTTGACTTGGATCCTACTTGGACCTCACAAATGTAATTTTTGGACCTTAGTTCTCAGTTTGTCGTACTATATAGTTTTTTTTGAGTTTTTTTTTCCTTTTTTTTGTTTTGAAAAAATGTTAAGATGATGAGGATGTAACCTTAAATTATTTAAATGATGATTAAAGATTAGAAAATAGGGGAGACAAAAAAGCAAGCTGTGGAATCTTTATGAAATTTATCCACCTATTGGAAAGGCTTCAAGTTACAGTTGGAATAGAATGGTGCGGGAGATATTAGCGGAAAAAGGGTCGGTATATCGTAACCATGGCTTTTTGCGTTTCAGTGTGATGTAACGGGGTATATCCACTCATTTTTGTACGGTCATAATATCAGCGGCGCATTCAGAAGCAAATCATTTTGCAGGTGTGTCATACATATTTTCAAAAACTCGACCCAATAATTTTGCGGGTGCATGTTAGGTAGCTGCCAATGCTTGGAAATCATGTGCTTACATCCATGCCTGTTTGTGGGATTCAACCCAGTTGCTGCCGAACTTTAGGCTTCACTGGCTGTGTGCTTAGGATTCCTAAGTCTACACGCCAATGCAAGGCTGCTTCGGTAAATCAACCACATTGCTTGTATGTGAAGCCTCTGGAATCAATTTATTCCCAGCTCCCTTGCAGACCTTGTCAAGGTGAGCTCTTCTGCAAATTTGTCCAGTTAAGTAAAACCTCTGGTGTCTTTATTTCTTTTTCTGTTTTTCCCCCTTGTTTCTAAGGTGACTTAACAAAATCTCTTTGTAAGATTTTATATGTTTCCTATTCCTGAGAACCTTTTTAAATAAAATCAGGGACTGGTTATTTAATCTGTGATAAATGTGAGGGAAAGGGAAGGCTGGGCAAAGGGGGATTTCACAAGAAGAACCCTGTTGACCTTGATAGAATTACAGGTTATATATTTCTTTTGAAGGTGAGAAATTGATTTTCTTCTTCAAATCAGAGGCAAAATTAACGACGGCGTTATTATGTATCATGGGTATTAGGCTCCAAGTGGACAGCTCTGGAGAGAACTTTTGGTTGGAGACATTTCATGGTCGTGTCAAAGCAAAGAGGTCATGGCAAACAATGGTTCTTGGAGATGGTTGCCACTTGTGATAAAACCACCCGTTTCTGGATTAATGCTAACAATCTCGAGGTACCCACTTATCATTTCTCTCGATTTGCCTTACAAAATCAGTATTCTAATTAGTAACCAGTGCTCATCATCTTGGTGAGAAATCAAATTTCTATTATTTCATTGGTGTCCTTGTCTATGATAAGCCTATCTACATTTAGGCAAAGGATTCAAGGACCATTTACTATGGTAGACTGTCTACCAGAAACCTAATTTATATTTTTGAAAACTTGTGTAAAGCTGAGTCTTTATCTTTTAAATTTTCCGTCGGATGCTACGAAAGAACACTGTCCGACCCGTCCGGATCCTGCCCGAACACCATTGCCGGGTTATCATAGGTACAAATACAATGAAAGAAAGTTCTCTAGCATCGAAAACTCAATATCTTTTCATAAGTGCCATTTTTTTTGAAAACTTCGAGCCGAGGGAAAGTATCGTAGCCTCAAACTTTAAGCTCAGGTCCGGAGCTTAGCCTCATCATACTTGATTTAGTTATTTTAATTTTAGTTCAGTTCGATTGGATTAAAAACCGAGGATTCTGGGTAAAAAAACAGTTGAGATTGAACCTTCAATATGCCAATATCAAACTACATATTTCACCACTAAGATATCAGCTTTTGATTAATAAATTGTCCAATGCATTTATTTACCATGATGAGGTGTTGGATTCCAAGAAATGTAAATAATAATAATATTAAGAAAAATTTTAGAGTAAAACAAATCAACAAAGAGAGAGCCTAAAGAAAAAGTCTACAGTTTTCGGGATGTTTTTCCACATTTTCATCCTTACAACCAATCCTGAAAAGCCTCTTCTCTAGGGTAGAAAAAGGATCAAGCTTTGCCCTTGTTTAAAAGTGCCCTTATGGTTTTCACTTTTTATTAAAGGTTCCTGGTAAAGAGAAGGGAAAATTCTCTCTAAAGACAAAATAATACATCAATAAGAAAAAATGAACAAATAGCAACAGAAGATAAAAGCTTTCCATCCTTGAGCCTCTGAAATATTAAAAAAAAATACTAGTGGAAATAAAATAATTGTTTAGCTTTTTGGGAACTTTTTTGCTTGAAGTCGTAGCTGAAAAACGACATCTTTGAGAATTTGATATTTAACTCTTGAAAAAAGATCATAATTTATGTTTTTGCTGCTGGAAAATAACTATATACCAAAGCTTCCAAATAGAGTAAATAAAAAGTGGTCAAAGACACTTTCAAATGCAAAGAAATAAAGTAGACAAAGTTGGTTGATTACCAAAAATAATATCATTAATGCTTAGTTGAAAAATGTTACAAATTCTGGATGTCCATTTTCAAACATGCCCTGCAATAGGACAAAAAATTGAGAAAATGAGTCTTCACTTCTACAAAGAGGATATTGAGAAGTAATTCCCATATATTTGATAGGAGGACCTTAATGAATAAGACACCATTAAAAAATATGAATTTTTAAAAAGGTAGGAACTCCCTAAATATCTTCCATTTTACTCATTAAATGTGTCATGCTAATTGTGTTTGCTAGGCCTTATTGAATTTGGTATGATTAAAATCATTTTCTGTAATAATCTCATATGTAACTTTGTAGTTAAACGAAAACATATTTACCATCCTTTCAAAAAATATCTAAAAATACCTAATATAAACTATTGTCAACTTTAAATAAATTTTCAAAATTAGAAACTAATTTTTAAAATCTTTTTTTCTTTCTATTCAAACTATAGAAGCTAGAATTTTCCTTCCATGGAATCTATCTATCATAAAACTGCAGTGTTGTTTACAATGATATTTTTTATTTGTGTTTTTTAGTGGACAATGCTGCCAGGCAACTGGCAGTAGTGGTAGTGGTTACACAACATCCTCTGGGCAATATCAGTAGCCGCAATTTAGACACCTATTTTATCATACTCCACCTAACACATGTCTTAGCATACCCTCAAATAACATAAGAGACCAGTATTATTGGATCTTAATTGTTTAGAAAATTCATTTTTTTAATTATGTCAACTTGCTTAATAAGTGCCATATGCCTTATTAAACTCTTTTAAGCCGAATAACTTGTTGCCCATGTTTATGGGATAAAAACTTGATGATGATGTCAACTGTAAAGTTACAAATCCTACCTGGGATAGAACATAGATCCTGTAAAGGCCTAGAGGACGTAACAAATGGTTAGGACAGTGCTGGTAGATATGAATCTGTTTGTAGAATAATACCCTGCCATCCCTACCAGGGACTTGGCATTAAAATACTTTAATTGAATTGCTAAGGTTCATTTACTCCTTTGTTTACATGGTGACGTCAACTTTTAGCCCGTCGTCATGGGAGCCTGTGCTGAACAGGAAGCAACAAATTTTTAACAAACTAGTAAGAGCAACTATCATTTGTTAGTTTGCCAAGCTAAGTACGTTAAATTGATTTCTAAAACTTATTTCACATTTTCTCACATCAGTCAATTACGGAAAGGATTTTCAATTTAACAGTCAATTCTGGAAAGGATTTTCAGGTTTGTAAATGAGTTCTGTGGAATTAAGTGACAGGACCGAGAAAGGTGGAGCGGGGGTTGGCTTCAGAGGGATGAATTAATGCAATCATCTGGGAAAACAGGAGTGAATCTTTGTAAAGCCTGCAAAGGAGAAGGAAAGTTGAAATGCAGGGTTTGTATTACCAGCAATGTTGACATTGTTGAGGTGTAAAACAAGTTTTCTTTTTTTTAAAAAAAAAATTGAATATAACTTCACCATTGTGTTATATCGAATTTTTGTATAAATTCGTATATCCAAAATGAAGTGATCTACTGAAATACCAATATTCTGTTGGTTTCTTTATCAATGTATTGTGCATTATTACATCTTTTCTGAAGTTGGCTTTATGAGTTCTCGCTTACTCACAGAACCGAGTAATGTTAAAGACACTTTAATGGGCAAGTTTTGGATAGCATCATTTCATCGTGGATCACTTGGTTATATTAAAATCTTGCATTGAACCAACATAGGATCAATTACCTTATCTTTATTTTATTAATTTTTTAAAGCCAATGATTTTCTTATTTATTATATAATGTAAAAGCAGTTGAAGGATATAAATCGTCTTGTGCGGGGAGTGGGGCCAAGGGTGTAGGTTGAATTCCAAAAATAATATCAATAATAAGCAAAACATTCAAAGTGCATCACATGTATAATGCTATGTTGAAACCATAAAAAACAATATGGAAAAAAAAAAAAAGAACTTTCCGAGTTTTAAGATGTTTAGGCCAAGGGTGTAGGTACTGTTGGATTCCAAAAATAATATCAATAATAAGCAAAACATTCAAAGAACATCACATAAGCAAAACATTTAAAGAACATCACATGTGTAATGCTATGTTGAAACCATAAAAAACAATATGGAAAAAAAAAAACTTTCCGAGTTTTAAGATTACTTAAGTGTATAAATTATAGAAGATATGTAAAAATCAATCAAAAAGCTTGAGTTCCAAAGTAAACATATCTTGTGAGTATGTTTTAATTCGGTGAATAGTAAAATATGACCAAGATACATAAAATAAAAT
Organism: Gnetum montanum; assembly: GCA_015680685.1. Classification (NCBI taxonomy): domain Eukaryota; kingdom Viridiplantae; phylum Streptophyta; class Gnetopsida; order Gnetales; family Gnetaceae; genus Gnetum; species Gnetum montanum. The sequence continues at coordinate 764,933 of MNCI01026259.1, read as the reverse complement.
ACCAAAATAAAGGAGTTAGCTTAAAATAAGCTTTCTTAATAAAATGTCAAATTAACTATCACAAGATAATATTCGAAGTACCAAATTAGGTAGCTAAGCTTAAGTTCCAACAAGTAACAAATATGGTATCTAAAAAATTTTAGCAGTAATCATAAAGATTCCAAATTTGACAATTTTTTCCCTAATTTTTTATATGCATAAAGCATCTCTCTATGGGAAAAAACAATTAAAGATGATTTTAAGAAATTACAAATAAACAAAGATTTAACTTTTCATAGAGTTGAGTGATTGAAAAAAACTCATGTAGGTGGCATCATTTTGTGGGGATAAGGCTAGGATGATAGTGATGTTGATCTAGCATCTCTCTAACATTGACTTTAGGCATTATTCAAGTTTGCAAGTTCTTCAACTCCATCATCATTTCCTAAAATTTTATGTAAATGGGGATATCAATACAAGTATTGAGTAGGCTATGTATTATAAATATACCCTATGTGGTCTGTCCATAAGTGTTATGGAGCTAGAGTGAAATGAGTGAGGTAAGTGTCATGCATAATATTGTTAATAATGAACACCAATATGAAGTAGGCTACTCAATAAATGTATTCATCACATACATGCAAATATAAGTAAAAATTCTCGCCACCACAATCCCAATATACAAGTAGAGTTAACACCTATGCTTAGTTTCAAATGTGGGCTATATTTCATTTTTCATAAATTACAAGTCGTTAAATTATCTTTGGTACTAAATTTTCTATATGTTACCATCCTAATGTACATATATGTCTTTTATTAGTTTTCAAATTTAATGGGTGCTATGCACGTTTGACATTTTGGATTGAAATAAACCAAGCTAGGAGCATATTAGACTTCTTTCTTACTTACAATGGATCCTTGACAAGGATTAGTACGTGTAGGGCTAAAAATCGATGTCAATCTAATACTACCCCATGAGTCGACCAACACTCTCCTTGTGCTAACTCGAACATAAGCGAATAACAACAATACTTTCTCTTCTATTTTTTAATCAAACATAAAATAAGAAATCGAGCCTAAGGTGGTGGTGAAAATGCCTTAACTCTCATCTTTTAGCATTTAGTTTATATTTATTTAATCATTTATCCACTATAAGAATTATTCTTTAACTACAAAGGCCTCTTTTGGGAAATTCCAAGGCAACTCCTACGATAAGAATAATTTCCAAAGAAGAATAAATGATAAAATATTTATAAAGTCAACTTGAACATTTAATTTAATCTAGAAGGATGTTTTTTCTCTCATCTTGAACCTTGAACCTTTATATGTGGGTTGTGATAGCCATCATGACTTACGTTGATGCATCATTAAAGGTCATTTTATGCGCATGAAACAAAAAGGATTGAAAGTAATGTTTTTGACCCTTATGAGTCATCTGTGCTATCAAATGTTGGAAACATTGCTTACAACATTAGAATTTTATGGGATAAGGAAGAAAAGTTTGATGAATGCAAAATTTCAATAAATAACCTTCAAATTCTTATGGAGAAATTTCAAATAAATCATTTTTAGCAAAATGATGATATTCGAAAACTAGAAATGGCCATGTTAATCATGAATCATGATTTCTTTCTCTCATCTCATATCCATTTCTATTATTTACAACTTAAAATTTCATGTTTGTCAATGTTATAGGCTCCATGGATGACGAAATGTTGAAAACATCATTCATTTTCCCTCATTTTTCACACATTGTGACACCATCACTACCTTTATATGTAGCTCATGGCAACCATCATAACTTGGGCTACGATGCATCACTAAAGGTCATTTTGGAATGTGCATGAAACAAAAAAGATCAAAAGTAATGCTTTTGACCTGTATGAGTCCCATGTGTTCTCAACCATTGGAAACATTACTTACAACCTTAGAATTATATGGGATAAAGAAGAAAAGCTTGATGAATGCAAAATTTCAATAAATAACCCTCAAATTCTTATGGAAAAACTTCAAATAAATCATTTTTAGTAAAATGATGACATTCTGAAACTATCAATGACTAGATCTATTAGATTTTAGCATAATCATCATGCTAGCCTTGTTCCAACAAAGTGGGGTCGGCTACGAGTTCCTATTTACCATTCACCTCTATGAAGAGCTAGATCTTTATTTATTTGTAGTTTTTTCAAATCATCCTTAATTTTTTTTCCATGTCTTTTATGGTCATTCTTTTGATAGATTTTTTGGAATAGTGATGTAGTGACATTTCTTCATAAGCTCATTGTTTGATCTTTTTTGTATAGCCCAAACCTTCTAAGCAATTATTCCTGTTACTTATTTAAAATAGAAGCCACTCCAAGTAGAGATACCATATTGTAACATCGTGTGTTCCTAACTCTTAGTTTATGTTTATCTATATCTATTAACATATGGGCTTAGCTTATGTTTTTTGTTAAATTGTTTATACTTCTTGAGGATTTAATTTCATAACCTTTGTATAAGTATTTTAATCATGTCTATCTTTTGTAAAACTTAGATTCTTTAATAAATCTTTTATTTAAGTTTTCTTTTTGATAAATTAAGAATTCTTTTTATAAAAAATCTTGTTTTAATTGTTTGTTTTTGGAAACTTATAGTATCTTTTTATAAGCTATGATTTTATTCACTTTTTGGATTTACTTTTGGAAACTACTAATTTCTTGGTGTTTACTAAGAATAGGTTGATAGGATGGTGACACTTGCTACAAACTGTCATATTGATATTTTGGAAAAATATTACCTTTTTTACAAAAATTACTCAAGCTTTATTCCATTTCTTTGCTAAAGTGAACTCTTGGCCAACTTTTCTAAATTATTGTGGAATTTATCAATTTTATATTCTATTATAAACCATTATTTCTAAATTGACTTGGAAATTCTAAGATTGTGTGTAAAGATATGGTTATGCTTTACAAGCATTCTTTGTCCATTCATGCCAAACACACTCTCTCATTAGTGATATCAATAACATATTGGTGTTTCAATAGATCTAATCCTTTGTATTGTAGGTCTTTCAAACTTACAAACATTGAGCAATAGGTTTCAAGCATTGAAGTCATATTATGCCTCTAATATATTCTATCATGTTGACGAGCCAGCCAAAGTTTGGTGCTGAGTTACCTTAGTAGTTGTCTTCATTGTAAAGTTGCCACCTAGTCTATGACTAACCTGCAAGTCGTATTCATGGAGGAATGATTCCAAAGTTTAAAAAAATCACCAAGACAATAAACAGTTAGATCTGAATTCAATTAAAAACTCCACACTTATGACTATCACTCCTAAGTAAAATCAAAAGTCCTCATCCTAACTTCTAATCTTAAGTTCAAAGATGGAAACAACTGATTAAACCAAATTGAAAATACATAAATTTATCATAAATATTAGAAGATTACAAAGAAGACATCACCTAATTTGTGACCTTGATCTATTGCCTTCACAATGCAACAACTTCGTAGCCTCAATAAACATCAAATAGTTGTTGATTTGCCACAAGGTGTCAACAATCTTCCTTAATAACTTTTAACATAAGTAAAGAAGGATTTAATTTGGTGTGGGTTGTTTCTTGAGTTTGGCATCCCTATCATTCATAGATGAGCTTCTTATTTATACTGAAGAGGATTTAACAATAATTAGGAAAATCATCATTTTGGGAATTGATTGGTATCAAAAAATTCAATAACGATCAATTGAAGAGTTGTTGAATTGTATCATGATTTCTAGCATCTTCAATACTCGATTTAGTTTGCCCAATGATTCAAATCAATATCTTGATTCCTTCACAAGATGCTTTCTCCTAGAAATTCTATGTTATCAATGCATATCATAGCTATTATGAAGATCGATATAATTGACATCGATTTCCATTGCTCTCGTGATTACCTGCGATACATAGAACTTAAGAAAGAAATTAATACTTATTGATATTTACCATGAAAATCAATGATCTTTGGTAAAGTAAAATAGTAAAAATAAATAAAAACATAAATTTATAAGGTTAAAAACTGTGGCAATAAGGGGTTCAACACAACTCGCAACTAGACTTTGGCTAGTACTTGGCCACTAAGGTGGAAATAAATAAATAAATTACTAATGTGTATAAAACATTATCTTGCATAATATATGCATAGCTATTCAAAGTGGTTGTAAAAACAATTAAAACTACAATTGATAAACCGACATCCCATTCACATTATATCAATTTGTAAAGAAAATCCAACTAAGCACATTATATCTAGATAATATATAAACATATAAACAAACAAAAATATAATTAACACTAACTGTCTATCCATTATAGTTTAGAAATAAACAAAAATTAAACTTGTTGATACATCACATCAATGGACACATAGCCAAATAATCAACAAAAATAAAATAAAATTTGAGGCATATATCAAGGCTTTGAGCCTACCTCCACTTCCATATCCTCTTCAAAATGAGGGGGATTTTCCCCTTCATCAACATCCCAAATTTGAGGATGGACATGTTTTTCAATGTTCACCATGCTCTTGTTCATGGTGATCAGGGTTGAGCTAACCCTCTCTAACACTATCAAGATCTTCCTTTGTATGGACTGAACCTCCTAGAGTTGGTATCAAACTTTGTCTTTGAACCCTTGAATTTCATTAGTTTTAGGTGCCAATGAAGAACCAAGCTCCTCTAATTCTTTAACAAATGGGCTAAACTTTATGTAAATCTTTAGAGAATAGGAAAAGGTGTTCTTTTTGAGGACCAAAAGCTACACCTTTGTTCTTGTTTAGAGCTATGGAACTCCACACTTTCGGAGAATTGCTGAAATAAGGAATGGAAAGCATCGCTTTAAGAATCATCATTGTACTGGTAAACTAAATAACTGATTGAGAGGTAAGGAAAATTTTATTCCTCCCGAAACATTAATGCTTTCATAACATTTAGTGTAGGGCTAAGCACATATGTGTTATGCATGGATGGTAGGACGTTCGTCATAATCATCCATGTTATCACCCAATTTTTAGGTTGAAGGTTCACAAAGTATAAACCTTATGCTTGTAGTCATCTAGAATTGGACTTATTAATAAACTGGGAAAGAGATCATATTTTTGTTTCATGCTTGCTTTTGGTCAAAAAATGTCATCCCCCTTGGTTGGTAGCCTGAACCACTCTTGAAGCCTAGTTACTGTCACCTTGACTCGTGTCTTATGAATGAAAGAAATTAAATAGTGCTATGGAGGATCCACCTTGGTGAGGTGCGGCTTGAGGTTTCTTTAAAATTCTAGGACCTCTTCCTAAATAAACCCCCACAACCAATTATTTCAAGCTGCTACTACACCACTACATCCATGTGGTTGAACCATTTGGAGTAATCAACCTCATAGTGTCAAGGAGCAATTTTCAAGCTTTCTCTCCTTGGTGCTTGTAATAAAACCAAAATATGTAGCATATTAAAATTATCAATGATTTCCTCAGTAAACCCCATGCTTACCTTGGCCTACTGCTCAGTGCTTGATAATTCAGCCATTTTATAATGGAGAAAGCTACACACTAAAATACAAACAAGATCAAAATTTCATTCTTAATTTGCAAAAATTTGTTACAGTAGGTAAAATTGTCTTACCCTCTTGAAAGAATGGTAAGGATTGAATGATGGAGGTTGACATGGGCATAGAGACCCCACTCCTTGCTATGGTTTTTATCCAAAGAAAATAAAGGCCCTAGTCACTAGCAGGGGGATTTTCTTAACAATGGATATCCAGCTCAGTGAGGTAGTGGCTTTATAATAAAGCCTCTGCCTTACCGTTACTTTTATTTTTTCCAAATTTACCCAGATCGATGTTCCTTGTGAGCTTGATGTGGATCGTAAAGTTTTGGATTGAATTTCATAGATCAATCAATATATATTGATATATAAACTATTTAGCCCTTTGATATATCGATTTATATCATAATTGTGTTGATAACACTTGAGATGCTCAAGAAAATTTCAAACCTATCAATTCCCATTGATCTGAGCAACATGAATTGATATGTTTGACAAACATGTTGAATTATATTGAAGCTGCACTGTTCGAATGCAAAATAGTCCATCAAATTTGTTCTTCCTTGATCCATATCTATTCAATTTGGATGAACTGATATATTTGTTATGTCACATCTTGATTTAAGTTGATTAAATTAATATTTAAGTTGATAATTTGAGTTTTATCTTTCATCATATCAAACCATATCGCTCGAATTGGTATACCTTGATTTGTCTTCTAACTAGACATTGATCCCTTAGTGTCTCTCGATATGACCAATTCCAAGGACTTTAAGTTTCTATCCTTAATTTCTATGGACATCGATGCCTTGATATCCCTCAATAGAATAACTTATCCCAATCATCCTACATTGCAAAATGTGATACCAATCAATATTAGTGTAATGATTTTATTCACTTAATAATGTACAAAATTTTATTCTTTTTTCACCTCTTGTGATTAATTCTTATTATTTGGGTAGGAGTCTACATATAACTTTGTTAGGAAGGCCCTTCCTAGGATTAATTGGGCTAAAACATCAACTCATAAGGTTTGCTTCATTTGGTGCAAGAATGTCTTACAAACTCAAGGTCTAGATCTTTCCTATGTTCAAAGGATTGAAGATGTGTTTCTTGCATCAAACTCATTCCCTAACTTGCTCTTGGATCAACTTCCATGTTGGTTATACCTTACAATCCTATCCATTTAAAGTTGGTTATGCCCCCCTCTTAATTAAACTAGGATATGTATCATACCTAGGTTAATTAATAAAAATGTAATAAATAATTGAAAAGTGGACTTGCCAAGTGGATATTCCAGAAAGAAAAAATTGCCATGGGTTTTATATATCCACTATTATATATAGTGGACTAGTAGCCTTGGGCCTTGCAAATGTTAGTATCCATAATGGCCCACCATAGTAGGGATCTATACCACTGACACCTATGGAGGGCATAATTAGAAATACATGTAAGAACTTAGTGCTACAAATACAACTAGACATAACAGATGGTAGCTCAATAAGAAAGAGATGGAAGATAATCACAAAGAGAAGCAAAGATAGGAATGCACAATACTCTTTAAGGTAAGAAGTAACATGAGGCAAGGGACAAAATAAGCCAAGTAACAAAAGTGAGCAAAAATGAAAGGAAGTAGTAAATTACCTCTTAAGATAAGTCAATCCACCAAGTCCAGTGTCATATCCTAGCTGAAAGGTGATAGCTGAGAAAGTAAGTATGAAAAATTATTAGTCCATCCTTGGTCACTTATATTGGCTTTTTTTTTTTTGAAATCAAATATGGCCTTCTTCAATCATGAGGTTCTTATGGGGGGAAAGTTCTCTTTGAATGTATGTGATGGTGGCTCACTTGATTACTAATGATATTTCTCATGCTAGAGGCACCTTTATGGCTAGTCCCAATATAATACACCCTTTTCTCCTTATTGACTGATCAAGAAGGTAGTCACTAGAACCATTCATAATTGCTCTAGATCCAAACTTGGTTATTATTCCTATGATTTATGAAACTTGAAAACTTAAATAATATTGTAAAAAAAAAGAAAATAATTAATTGACATAATTTATTAGATTATTAATCTAAGGCTTGCCCTTAGATGAATTTTGGGTTTAAACCAACCTATCTCAAGGCAAGGGGAGTTGTCCTTCTTCCTTGCATTCCAAACACGATGCTAATCAATTCTTTAAAGTTCTAACTAACAATAGAATTTTCTATTTTCCAACACATTTTTCAAGGAAAAATTTGTAGACTAAAACACTTTATTTATTATATTACAATATGACATAAGGCTCTTGATGAAGGTTACTACCCATGGCTTGGACTTCTAGTTGACTCGTTTCATTTCCTTCATCATCATTGGGGATAAGTTGGTTCACTTAGCTCTACTAGTTCATGCTCTCCCAATTTCTCAATGTGATGTTGATGATATAACTTAAGTCTTTGGCCATTGAATAGAAATGTAGTTGATGAATCATTAATTGGTGAAATTAAAACACTTCCATTATTATGGGATTGTACCACTAGATAAGGACCTTCCCATCAAGTTGTTAACTTACCTGGAAATTTATGCAATCTCATATTATATAAAAGAACTTTATCACATATTGAAAAATGTTTCTTAAAAATGTTCTTATCATGTAGACTCTTTATTCACTTTTTTGTAATTTTTTTCTTGTTAAGGGCATTCAACCTCATTTCATCAAGTTCATGTATTTGAATCATTCTAAAGTCATGATTTGTTTCTTCATCAACATTCAATTGTTGTGCTAATCGTAAAGCTTAGTATTTGATTTCTACGGGTAATAAAATTTTTTTTCCATAAACTAGCTAATAAGGTGAATAACCTAAACTTGGTTTATATGTAATTCTATAAATCCAAAGTGCATTTTGTAATTTTTAAGAGTAGTCTTTTTTTCAGCACATACAATTTTTGTTGATATCTTTAAAATGATTCTATTTGCATTTTCTACTTGACCATTTGTTTGAGGATGATAGGCAGTAGCTATCTTATGTTGAATTCCACAAGACTTAAGGAATTTTTCCATTATTTTATTTACAAAATGGGCTCCTTTACTGCTTATGATTACCCATGGAGTTCCAAATCGTGTGAAAATATTTTCTCTAAGAAAAGATACCACTACTTTAATGTCATTTATTAGGATGGCTTTAGCTTCTACCCACTTAGTAACATAGTCTATACAAACCAAAATGTATTGACATCCATTAGCTGGTGGAAATGATCCTAAAAACTATATACCCCACACATCAAATGGTTCAGTTATTAAAATTGGGTTTAGTGACATTTCTTATATTTTAGTTATGGCCACTATTTGTTGGCATTTATCACATTCCTGTACATATTTATGTGCCTCTTTAAATAGTGAAGGCCAATAAGATCCACTTTGCAAAATTTTGATAGCCATGTGATGAGACGCGATATCGCATGGGCCACGATATCGCGTCATCCCCTACGATATCGCGTACGCGATATCATGGTGCATCACAAAATCTATAAATAAGAGGCAGCTCTCCCTTATTTCCTCATCCTAGGCTAGATAGTAGGGAAACTCTAGAAGATTGATCACTCTAGAGATAGAATATTTTCCATGTGCCCGCAGTAGGAGTCCTAAAGTGAACAGATCTTTATTCAAGAAACATTGTACTTGAACACAAGTTGTGTACAACAATAAAGATGAACTTCCTGAATAAAACTTGCAGTGCATGGAATAGGATTCTATTTAATGTTATTTATTACTTTCTCTCTCACCCTTATCTCCTAGTAACGCGAAATGAGTACGACTTGATTATGAGCATTTAAGGATGTGTACAGATGATCAAGGAATGGATGCTCATCGCACTTAGGCTAGATTAGATTCTCTTACCCTCTCCTCCTAGTTAAGTGCCTCAATATGACTGCTTCGAGCACGTGCGTTACGTGTGGTGATCCCGGCAACGATTAGTGTTTGGTAGCCACGATTGCATCGGTTTAGGGTGTGTATGATAAGTGGGAACGGATGCTGACGCTAGGTAATTTATACTTAGTCATTAGTTAGAGTTAGTAATTAGTTTCTCAACCCTTCACCTTGTTAGCATAGGAGACATAAAACATAAAAAGATATAAAAATCATATACCTTAGACTTACTTAACCATACACCGTGACAAATACAAGTAAGTCTGGGAAGACAACGAATGGTTAAAATGTTTTATGAGGCATGTAGGCATTTAGTCTATGGAGTTTGACCAGATCGCGCGTGCTACGCTTGTATTCGTATGGTTGAGTGTAGGGGTACCTCGCCACTCATCATTGGTGCCGTTGCCGGGGACTAAGTGTTTGTGCGCTAAGTAGGACATAAGAGATCATTTACATCATTGGGAGCTTAAACAAACCTTAGGATTAATCAAACAAAAAAATTATATAACGGTAAAATCAGCACACCTATAAGACATCATGTCTTCTTCTTCTTCTCACAAGAGCAACTCACCACCTAAGGATCATACAAAGAACAATCGGCAATCAAAAACACATAACTTGAATCAGCCGATTCCTCAACAATACAGGGTGACATATACTCATCCTGATGAGTATATACCTTATTATACTTTTATCCTCCACTAGGATGAAATGATGCGCTGGAGAGACTTGCATGGTAACATTGTGTTACCTCCAGATCGTGTAGTCCCTAACATGCTCCTCTGTGCTTTGGAACAGATTGGCATGATAGAATTATATGCTGAATACGTTGCAATAGACTTTGACATAAGGGATTATCATCCCATAGCTTTACAACATATGAGGGACTCAAGGCAAGAGAGCCAACATACACTGTTGAAGGGCAAAGAGGTCTCGCACGTCCTGGGTGAAATAAGAGATGGTGAACCACTTGTAACGTGTTCGTTATCGAAAGATGTTCCCCCTCCTAACGATAGTGAGGAGGTTGGGTATCAGAACTTACACTCAATGATACACAACCCTGGTTTTGATGCCTATGAACACCAGCTATTCACAGAGGGAACAACAACAAATGACAAGGATGGACACTCTGATCATCATCACGACTGGGGCCGAAGCCACAGAAGAGAAGGTAGGAAACATCATCATGGCTATGGTTCTCCTTCTTCTTCCCCTTCTTCACATCACTCACCCTCTCCTTCCACATTAGTGTGAAAGTATGAAGAGCATAATGGAGAGGATAAAGGTAAGCAAAATGAGAGACCTCGACGAGAGAGTTGAGAGAGAGGTCAAGGGCATGAATGAAGGAAAAGTAGGGAACAACAGAGACATCATAGATGTCATGAAAGAGATGATCATGACAAGCCCCTACTCGCCACCCAAAGCATGCTAAACATAACGGAGGCAGTAAGAATCCCAACAAGGTATTTGAAAGATAGTCGGATCAAGCGCTTAGACATGAACAACATCCCATGATTCGAAGGGGGATATAATCCAGATTCGTAAAATCATTTACAGGCATTCCATGATGCTTGCGCCTTGCAAAACATAGAGAATGAGTGGAAGAAGCTAAAGTTGTTTCCCAAGATACTCATCAAGGAAGTAGAGAGTTGGTACCGGTCCTTAGAATCAGAGACCATCAGGAGGTGGAGTACAATGCTAAAACTCTTTAACGATAAGTATCAGACGTACTCCAGAGTGTCTAATTTGTGTAAGAAGATCCAAGGATCGAAGCAAGGTACTCATGAATCCTTGGATGCTGCCATGGGCCGTTACTATGCATTGTTACATCATTGCCCGAGCCATGGTTACACACAACGGGATCAACTCTGCTACATTGTAGATGGGCTAAGGTATGAAACTAGGAGAACCCTTGGGACTTATGCCCAAGGGTGATTATCAGAACTTAGATCCCATTAAGTACATCACTTGTTGGAACAAGTAGCAAAAGAAGAAAGGGAGCTACGAAAAAGGAAAAGTGCAGAAGAATACAACCGTCATCCCTCTCTTCGAAAGAAGGGAGTGAAATTTTGCGATGAAGAGGATGAGTCACCACTTGAAGAGTTGGTGAACAGAAAAACCTTGCCGATTCAAAAGCTAACAACAGAAATAGCGGCTAAGGTAGATGACGTATGGAGTTCCTTAGACTCTAGACTTGAAACTGTCATAAAAATTGTAGAAGAGTCTAAGGAGGAATGAGGTAGTAACAAAGATAAGAAAAAGCGAAGTGATTGAGGCCCTGCACATAACAAGGGTAAGGGAAATATTACTAACTCCGATGTGGCTGTGGATTCGGACATAGACGATGACGGTGGATGTGAGATCTACCACTATGATCATCCTAAGGGATGTTGTCCAATCATCTCACATCTATAAGAGTCTGGGGTGTATGCACTCAACCCAAGACTTAATCAATGGTAGACACCCCGAAGGTTACCTTATCCCCAAGGTAACCCAAGGCAGTTCCACCAACCCTTGACGTATTATCCAAGTGGAACTCCACAACAACCCATCGGACAACATCAGTTGTGGTAATACCCACAGTCATGGGGGATGCTACTACCGAAACAGCAATATCCTTACCGGCATCCAGACCCATATGGATATTATGTGTAGCAGCTGATTTCTCCAAGTGACTCTATGGGTCACACAACTCCCCAACATCACTACCAAGTTCAGGAGTACTTTAGGAGGACTCCCTCTCCTCTGGGAGACACCCCATACCATCCTCCTAATCCATCCGCACCTCTTCCATTAGTAGTTCCCATAACACCTTCTGCTCCAACAATGCAAGGGGACTTCCCAATTATAATGGGAAGGGCATTGCTAAGCACAGTAGATGCATGCCTTAGGATCCGCGATCTTTCCTTAGAAATATCTAAGATAAACATTTATGGAAAGATCAAGAAGAGGAAAGTTCCATGCATCACATATAGTGATTCATCAAGTGATGACATGGAGGAATGCACAACATCTCCTCCATGCAGAAGGTGTGCCCTTGAAACTTTAAAACAAAGATGTCTGTATGTAGCAACCACACAACAAGTAGTAGACACCCCGTGGTTGACAGCTACTCGAAGGAGCAACCAAATATGCATGGAACGAACTGAGGAAACAAACCATGCCAACAACGAAGGCATAGACACATTGGAATATGAGCGTCGCCCACTTCCACCCCTTAATCTAAGATCATTAATTGGGAGAAGTTGGACACTTCTTAGAAATTCAAATAAACGTTCATTATTTTGGATCTCTTCCTTTCCATTCAGTCATGGGGGAGATGGTCGCCAATGCTAATCATTTGGGGTCCTTAGTTCTTTTTAATTTTTTTTATACATTTTTGTTTTACACATTTTTTTCTTACACATTTTTGTTTTACAAATTTCTTTAACTTTTCTTGTTTTTTTTACAAATTTCTTTAACTTTTCTTGTTTTTGTTTTACAACTCTCTTTAACTTTTCTTATTTTTGTTTTACAACATCGCTATACTTTTTCACCATTTGTGTGTGTGTGTGTGTGTGTGTGTGATCCATCCTGTAAGTTTGTCACCAATAAGTGTTCTGGATGATGGTATGAACTATTTTCATATTGATTGCTAATGTTTGGTTTTTACCTTTAAGTCATGATGTTGACACTAAGGTATGTTCTCTTGATATGGCAGGTAATGAGTTCACTTCATCCATCCATCCACCAGTTCTATGGTCTCTCTCGGCTTGGAAATGTACAGTCCCCTTCATATTAACGACTTGGTGACTAGGCATTTTTCAAACTAAGGAAGGACTCAAGGATTGAAAAGGGTGTGAATTCAAGGGAACTTGATGCATTTGTGTTGGCCATTCTCTTGGGTGCTTGGATATTTTTCTTCTTGAGTTTTCTTACCATTCTGATGTCACCCAATTATCAGGAAGCTGAGTCAATAAAAATAAGAAGTCTTTGCATGGTGTGGTTCTCACGCATAAACACATAAAAAAGTGAGAATTCAAAGCACACCCCTTAGACAAAATAATTTCTTGGGCTACAAGAACTGGTTATGGAACCAAAAATAAAAAGGTTCCCTCTAATTAAGCCTCTTCTCGCTTCTCATTCTCTCATTTGTTTTGTCAGAATGGTGGTGACTCTTGGAGCAAACATCCTTATTACTTCAAGTGGATGGTTTGGCCAAATGCATTAATGTGAAGTCACTGGAAGTGGGTTTTTTGAGGCCAGAGTTGGAATGAGATTTGCTAAGTCACATTAATCATAAAACACACAAGGGGCTATACACCACCTTGTTCTTGGGATTCCATTCCATTCTCTTCTCTCCACCCTTCTCTCCATTATTCACCTCATTGCTAGTTGTATCATTAGTGTATATTTTGGTAGAATCATTGTTTTCTTTTTGGTAAATTCTTGCGGTTAAGACTTTAACTCTTATTCCAAATGACATTCCCAGAGCCTCCGAACTCTTTGAATGTGGGTTTGTCAGGGCATTAAGGGCATGAGCCCACTTTGGGGAGGACCCACTGACATTCCTCTTTTGTACACTAGTTAAATTATTTCCCTTAAACATTTTCACAATTAATTTTATTTGTTCATTACCATCTTGAAATCCATTTCATCGATGCTATAGTTGTCTCTTTTTATCGATCTTTCTTATTCCTTTTCTTTCTCCATCCTAACGCTACCGGAGGTTCGCGATTAGTCATGGGGGTACGAGCCCCGATTTTTTCAATTTCTTCCCTAACCCCTACACCTTCGATAGTCATCATTAATATATCTCTAGATCCATATCAGCCATACCACAACCTAGCCAATGGACTTACATTGAAGCAAGGTATCAATTACATGATGATTCATTTACCCTTGCTAATATAAAGTTGTGTTGTGTGTGCAGATGGCAATCATACAACAACAAAGGGGATCTGGAGGAACCACTTGGAATGGAGTAGCGCTATAGTAGTTATGCAAGGAGCAAGATCGATGGTGCACTTATGGATGGACAACAAAGGCGCAATCTTGGCATTGGCAGTAGCAACACTTCTTTCTCTCTCTCTTTCTCAATTGCCAACTAAGGCCTGATGTCAATGTAATAAGTTGTTCACTCTTGTTGTCATGAACACCTGTTTTGTTGAGTCTTGTAATGATGATCCATTCACATGTAATCCCATTAGTTCCATTCACCTTAATAATCCCATACCTTCTAAATATTTTGTAAGGAACTCGAGGATGAGTTTTCATTCAGTCATGGGGGTATGATGAGACGCGATATCGCATGGGCTGCGATATTGCATCGTCCCCTGCAATATCGCATACACAATATTGCGGTGCACCGTAAAATCTATAAATAAGAGGAAACTCTCCCTTATTTTCTCATCCTAGGCTAGATAGTAGAGAAACTCTGGCAGATTGATCACTCCAGAGATAGAATATTTTCCATGTGCTCGCAGTAGGAGTCCTAAAGTGAACGGATCTTTATTCAAACAACATTATACTTGAACACAAGTTGTGTATGGCAATAAAGATGAACTTCCTGGATAAACCTTGCAGTGCATGGAATAGGATTTTATTTAATATTATTTATTGCTTTCTCTCTCATCCTTATCTTCTAGTGATGTGGAATGAGTACGACTTGATTACGAGCATTTAAGGATGTGTACAAATGATCAAGGAACGGATGCTCATCGCACTTAGGCTAGATTATATTCTCTTACCCTCTCCTCCTAGTTAAGTGCCTCAGTACGACCACTTCGAGCATGTGCATTACGCGTGATGATCCCAGCAACGATTAGTATTTGGTAGCCATGGTTGCATCGATTCAGGGTGTGTGCGGTAAGTGGGAACGAATGCTGATGCTAGGTAACTTATACTTAGTCATTAGTTAGAGTTAGTAATTAGTTTCTCAACCCTTCACCTTGTTAGCATAGGATACATAAAACATAAAAAGATATAAAAATCATATACCTCAGACTTACTTAACCATACACCGTGACAAATACAAGTAAGTCTGGGAAGACAACTAATGGTTAACCTTAAGTGTTCCATGAGGCGTGTAGGCATTTAGTTTGTGGAGTTCGACCGGATCACGTGTGCTACACTTGTATTCGTATGGTTGAGTGTAGGGGTACCTCGCCACTCATCACCATGCATCTACTATCAAAATGTCCACCTCTAAGGTCATCATGACACATGTACAATTTCTTGTTGCTCATCCTTAGCCACACATCTTCTTGCTACATTATATTTACATATTCTATAAAGGTATTGTTCATTCCAAATGTATTTAGAGATGGTTCTTAAGAAATATTTCTTTTCCTCTTTACTCCATTAGGTTGGGCTTTTCATAGTGGCAAGGTAGTTTGCTATATTAGTAAACCAAGGATCCTTCTTTACGAAAAAGAGTTGTTCATTAGGGAATTCATCATGAAATACTCATTTTTTCCTATTTTCATCCCTTGTTTCCAATCTAGAAAGATTGTCTGCTACAACATTTTCTCTACTCCTTTTATCTAAAATGTCAAGGTCAAATTCTTGAAGTAATAGAAACCATCTCAAATTATTGAGGTAACGATCAGTGTAAACTCTAGTTTTATATCCTATTAAATAATTTCTAAATTTATCAAAAGCCTATACAATGTCCAAGATTTCTTTTTCCATAGTTCTATAATTTACTTAGGCTTGATCTAAACTTTTAGACACATAATAGATGACTCATGGCTTATTACCTATATATTGTCCTAAGATTGCCCCCATAGCAATGTCACTAGCATTGCACATCAAATCAAATGGAAAATCCCAAGTATGTGCATTAAGTATAGGGATGGCAATTAATCTTTTCTTTAGTTTTGAAAATGCTTCTTGACTATCATTAGTCCATATGAAAGGAACATCATTTTTTCTAAGAGCATGTAAATTGGTTTAGCAATTTTTGAGAAATCTTTGATAAATTTCCTATAATATCCATCATGTCCTAGAAAGGATTGAAGAATATTTAAATTAGCTGGAGTTGGAAGTGTATATATTACTTTTACCTTTTTCTCATCCATTCTTATTCCATCCTTAGAAATAATGTCCTAATACTATGCCTCTTGTAACCATTAAATGACTCTTTTTCCAACTCAAATTTAGATTTTTACCAATACATCTATCTAAAACGCATGCTAAATGTTGTAATGGTTATTCATAAGTATCCCCATAGACTAAAAAATCATCCATAAATACTTCCACATAATCTTCTAACATATCAGAGAATACTGATATCATGGCTCTTTGGAAGATAATAGATGTGTTACAAAGGCCAAATGGCATCTGTTGGTAAACAAAAGCTTCATATGGACATGTAAAAGTCATGTTATGTTGGTCCGTAGGTGCAATGGCTATTTGATTATAACCACTAAACCTATCCAAAAAATAATATTACTCATGCCTTTCTAATTTCTCCAAATTTTGGTCTATGTATGGTAAAGGAAAATGATCTTTGTGTTTTGATTGAGCTTCCTATAATCTATACAAACTCTTAATTTTCCACCCTTTTTAGGAACTACAGTAATAGGACTTACCCATTTACTATCATCTATTAGATAAATAATTCCTTTGTATCAAATTTTTGAAATCTCATCCTTAATGATTTGTTTTAAAGTTGGATTAATTCGTCTAGGGGGGATTCTTATCCATTTCACATTGTCTTCTACATAGATGTCATGATGGAAAATGTTGGATGAGATTCCTTGATGAAGGTCCCCATAACTTCATGCAAATTCCTTAAACTTCCTATGTAAAACTTCTAATAATTTTACTTCTTGCTCATCAAAAAGTTGAAAATTTATTATTAACAGTTTATTATGGTCAAGGAAAATGTACTTAAGAGTACTAAGTAATTCTCTAATATCCAAAGAATCATTATTTGGTGGTTGAATTGTTTCTCCAATATTTCCCAATCCCAAATTCAAAATTTGGTCAAGAAGATCTTATTGTTCTTTTGTAGAGGGATCTAAAAGTTCTTTCCCAAAATTGTTTAATACTAATGTTTCCCTATCTTGTGTCATTGTTGAAGTGGGCATTATGTAGAGCACTCTTGCTTCTTTCAAATATTGATTCAATTCGTCCTCTTTTTCTTTATCATATATGTTAAGAATAAAAGTAAGATTAGCAAAAGATAATTGGAGTTGCCCTGGTCTATAATTAATTACTGCATCAGCAGTTGCAAGCCAAGGTCTACCTAGTATGATGTGAAAACAGTATAGATCTTTTACTTCCAACACTACAAAATCAACCAGGTATTTTCCTCTTTCAACCTCTACTATTAAATCTTCCACTACTCCCACAAGTTTTACATTGGAACTATCAGCCAAAGATATTGTCATATTTACCCTTCTTATATCCTCTAAATCAAGTAACCTAGCCATTTTCAAGTGGCATGATATTGATACTAGCTTCTAGATCCAATAGGTCATTATCAATAGTTTGTCCATTTATCTTAATTGGATTTGAAGGAACCCCTGGATCTTGGTATTTTGGAACTTCATGGCTTTTTATGTGTTGATATCAATTATCAACCAAATAAACTTGCCTAGGAATACTTTCTTTTCTTTTCTTTGTGCATAGTTCCCTTAAGTATCTAGCATAAAGCAGTGTATCCTTTACAACTTGTTCTAAAGGAATATGCAAATATAACTCACTAAACATTTTTTTTCTATATCAGCTATGTTTGTAAAGTCCTCATGCAAGTGTTTAGGAAAAGGAGGTAAAGTTGTTTGTCTAGGAAAAGGAGAGGAGGTTAATGGTTATTCTCTTTTCCTTATTAACTAATTATTTTCCTCCTCAATTAATACTTGTGGCTGAACTTTTTCTTGTGTCTTAACTTCTTGAAATCTAACCTTCTTTTGGGGTCTAGGCTCAATGTTCTTTCCACTTCTAGTAGTAATGAAATGTAATTATTCCTTACCCTTCCTTTGACATGTAGGATTTGGCTAAGGTTGAGAAGATAATTTGTTCTTTGTTAGGTCTTGAAATATTTTCCTTGTCTCATTCATGAATTACCTACTTTCTTCAATGAAGGAACTAAGACTTTGAGTGAATTTATCCAAGTGTTCATTAGTTGGGCTCATAAAAGGTCTAAAATTATTTTAAGAATATTGTTGTTGAAAAGGTGGTCTTTGTTGAAAAGCAATTTTTGGTTGGGTTCTATATTGTTGAAAGCCTTCATCGATTCTTGCACTTCCTCATGACAACATGATAAGGCTGGACAAGTGGTGCAATCATGTTGTGGGCTACCACAAAGACTACATACTTCACTTTGCACCACATGAGCTTGTTTCTTTATTAATTGTGTTAACTCATCCACTTTTTTATTTAATTGTTCAATTTGTTCGGTCATGTCTTGCATGATGTTGGGTTTTGGCCATCTCTTACTCTAATCTACTAATGAATCTTTTATTCTCTATCCATCCTCTAGTGTTACATTTATTACCTTTCCACCACATGAAAAGTTAACATTTTTCCTACAATATGGTAATAGACCTTCTACAATGATTTGAATAAGTTGATGGGCTGGAAATCCATGGTTAGGGTTCTTTAAACAAAATCCCTTAAACCTATCAAAAGTACTCTTATAATCCTCATATTCTTGCTGCATAAAACTCATTATTTACTTCCTTAATGTATGCAACCTATCATTAGAGAGAAATCATTGGAGAAAGGCAACCTTGAATTCATCCAATGAACTAATTTTTGTCCTAAAGGTTTGCTGCCAAAAATTAGCTTTTTCTTTCAAGGTTGATCTAAAACCAATCATTTGAGTTCTATCTCCACTTTGATGTGCTAACATTACTAATGTGGTTTCAAATTCTCTTATGTGAGTGACTAGATCTTCATCATTTTTTCCCTTAAAAATAGGTAATAAGTGAATGTTTTGACCTCCACATATCTACCTTGTGGAAAATCTAATGATCCTTGAGGTGTGATTGATGTCCTTTGATTTAATAAATCCCCAAGAGTTTATTCTTGTTAGGCCTGTCCAATCAGAATATTAGAACCTATACTACTAAAGGAAAAAGGAATTGAGCCAAAAGAAATTAAAGAAGATGTATGGTGTGAAGGAGATCCAATTGTAAAAGTGGAAGTTACTGTTGGGGTTACAATTGGACTCGGTATGAATACAAAGGCTACTGATGTAATTGGAATTTGCAAATTTAAGGTATTTATAGGTTGGGTGCCTCCTTCCATCATGGTTAACATTACTTAATATTTGGCTGAAACTTAGATTTTGAGAACCTACCATCGTAGTTGAAGTCATAGTTTACATTATAATAGTTGAAATATAAAAAAGAGGATTAAAAGATGTGGAAAAGTCAAATTGTATCCTTTTTCTTTATATTGAATTTCCATTTTTGTTATGGTATTGCTCTTCAAAAGAGGAAAAAGGGATTGGATTTGGTTGTCTTTGTTCCTCTTGATCTTATCTTAAATTAGTTCATGTACATTTATAAAGGCTAATGGTATTCCTAGGAGGTTGAATTCATGTTGGGATTTTAGGTTACTTTGTTAGTTTCATTTAACATTCACATTCCTCTTTAGCACATTCATGGGCAACCAATCCTAAAACTCTACAAATTGATTTAATCACCCCTGAAATTGTTGCCTTAATTGTAAATTTCTTAACAGATTTTGTAGGTTGGACAATAAGAGGGATTTGATTCTTGGGATTGTACTTTTTTCTTGTTTTTAAATTTTTTAATATAGGAAAAACAATTAAAAGAAACCATTTCTAAAACTACTCAACAAACTAAAATAAAATATAAAGAAAAATAAAGCATACAAACTAAAATAAAATATAAAGAAAAATAAAGCATACCTGTTGAGAAGTGCTAAATCTACAAAATAAATTTGAAAATATACAGAACCCTTGATGATGATTAACTCTGTCAGCTTTCCCGGTAACGATGCCAAATTGATGAGCCAACCAAAGTTTGGTGTTGAGTTACCTTAGTAGTTGCCTTTGTTGTAAAGTTGTCACCTTATTTGTGAATAACTCACGATTGGTATCCATGGAGGAATGGTTTCAAAGTCAAAAAGATCATCAAGACAATAAATAATTATATTCGAATTCAATTAATAACTTCACACTTATGATTGTCACTCATAAGTAAAATCAAAATTCCTCATCCTAACTTCTAATCTTAAGTTCAAAGATGGAAAAAATTGGTTAAATCAAATTTTAAAAAAAAAAGATAAATTGATCATAAATATTAGAAGATTACAAAGGATACGTCACCTAATTTGTGACCCTGCTCTATTACCTTCATAATGTAGCAACTTCATAGCCTCAATAAACATTAGACATTTGTTGATTTGCCACAAGGTTTCAACAATCTTCCTTAACAAATTTTAACACAAGTAAGGAAGGATTCAATTCAATGTGGTTTTTTCCTTGAGTTTGGCATCCCCCTCATTCATAGATGAGCTTTGTATTTATATTGAAGAGGATTTAACAATACTTAGGAAAATCATCATTTTGGAAATCAATTGGTATCAAAGAATTTGATAACAATTGATTGAAGAGTTGTCGAATTGTATCGCAATTTATGGTATCTTTGATACTTGATTGAGATCATCCAATGATTCAAATTGAAATCTTGATTCCTTCACAAAATGCTTTCTCCTAGGAATTCTATGTTATCGATTCATATCATTGCTACTATGAAGATCGATATAATTGGCATCAATTTCCATCGCTCCCGTGATTACCTACAATACATAAATCTTAAGAAAGAAATTAATACTTACCAATATTTTCCCGTGAAAATCGATGATCATCGATAAAGTAAAATAGTAAAAAAAAATAAAAACATAAACTTATAAGGTTAAAAACTAGGGTACTAAGGGGTTCAACATATGTTAATTATAATTCTATGCTTATGTAATTTCTTATGATGATGTATTCCTTATTCTTCGTCTTCTTGTAATCATTATAATGCTTGATTTGTGATTCCAATTTTGGTTTTGTGTTAACTCTCATTTTTCTAATGTCTTTTGATGCATCTTTAGTTGCATTTCTCACCACCATGACTTGTGGTATGTTTATCATAACTCATGGTTAATGTATTGGAAAAGATCGCAAGTTGTGATTCCTAACTACCACTGAACCACAGGTTGTCGTTTCAGAGGAACCTGAAAGTTGAGTCAAGGTGCACATTTCTCAAGTTTTGACATATATCATGACTCGTAGCTTGTTTATAATGTACTTTGGTTTAACCCTTTATGTATTGACATGGTTTTACCCTTGGACCTCTTGGTAAGTATACATGTTTTATTATGCCTTATGGTTTCTGAGTTTTGAATCTTGGAATGTTCTTTTGTTGCATATTTTGAAATATTATTATTTTGTATTTCTTTCCTTGATTTTTATCTCTTGGTAATTGCTAATTTTTGGTGCCTCTGTTAAAGGGATAGGTTGGAAGGATGGTGGTGGTTCATTTTTTGTATTTTTTAATGTTTTAATTATATTTTCATATTTCATATTATTCTAGGTAATCTTTTATTTTATCTTGGAATTCATTCTTAGACAAGTAACTCATTATAGTATGTTTTGAATGACTTTAACCCATTGGTTGATCATTGGACCCTTTAGTGGATATATGTTACCTTGTCTTCAAAAAATAAAATATTGGTTATTTATTCTTGGAATTGCCTAAACCTGACCTTTTGTGCCATAAATGCTTAGCAATGGTGGCTCTCTTGACATCAGTTGTGCATTTTTCTCTTTCTAATCTCTTGCATATGATTGTACATGGAAGAGCTCTTTGAGATTTTTAGATCTGCACGTATTCTTGCTTGGTCATGTTTGGATTTTAGCTATTATCTTGAGATAGAGAAAATATTTTTGATTCCATAAATTCTAATAAGTAGCTTACATTTTTTATACCGACTTTTCTTTTTGTGATGGTTTTCATTGGTAATCTAATCATGTTGCATACATTATCAATCTAATCTTGGTTTTTCTGAATATTTCTATAATTCATCATTTTTGGAGTTTGCTTTATGTTTTATTGTCATATTCCACATGTGTTATCTCCTCTCAATAGTGGTAGCGGTGGTAGTTTATAGATGTGTTGGACGTAGGTTGCAATGGATATAGAAGCTATGATGGATTTTTAGCACATTTTTTGGAGTGACAACATGCACCTGATAACTGACATCAATGGTGATGACTAGCTAACATTCTAGATGTGTATGAGTATATTTGTAATGTTGAAAATCTTGGAAATCTATTCTCTAGAATTGATAAATTATCCAGGTCTACAAAAAAAAGTCTATTTTTATGGAAACATGTGAGTCCTTTCCATCAAATTAATTTAGAGTATTCTATTAATGTAGTGGTATGCTACTTATCTAGTATTATCATGGTAAATTTGATTTAGGAGATTCTATCAACCTAGTTATGCACAGCCTACACCATCAAACCTTAGGCAATAATGAGTAGCTGAGAACTTAGGGTAAGGTTGATACTTGTCATAACATAATCCTGTAGTTGATCTGGACATGCATGAGGGTTTCTAACTCAACAATTAATCTTGTTTGGCATGAGGATTAGCTTAAATAGGTGATGTGTTACACCAACAGTCATGGATGGCTAGTTTAAGTTAGTACTAACCTTGTAGTTATCCTAACATTCGATGTAGTAACACATAGTATATTACTAGTAATACCAATCTTATCTTAATTCATAACTAATGCATTAACAATATAGTTAATATGGTAATTTATGCATTAATAATGATGTTAATGGTTTTGATTAATGATTAAGTTAATTGTGATTTCTATTAGTCTAATAGTGTACTTTGCAACATGGGCCCCATCTTCCAACTTGTTCAAAGTGGCATCAAGGTGGTTTCCTCTATAGTGGAGATGTTCTAAACTTTTCCTACATGTGTTTCATGTAGATTTTAGCTAGGAGGGATGGAGTTTCTAGATGACGATGTGGATGTTGGATCAGGTATGCTGCAAAGGCATTAGTATTTTAGGAAGTCTTATAGTCAAAGGATTCATGTGTTATTATATTTCAAAGTTGTATTTTGGATTTGTAAAATGGCTCATGTGGTTATCTTATGTATCTCTTATAACTTGTATCTCAAGGATTTATATTTATGATATTAACATAGCATTTTATGGATTTTGGTTAAGTGATGAATTCTCTGTAGTTTGCTCAAGTATGCTAATTCATTATTAAGGTTCATACTTAATGACTTACAGTTATCCAATGATGTAATTTCATATTTTAAGTCTTGCATATGGAATATATGGATTTCTAAGGAATATAATCATGCCTCTTTAGATTTTTATAAATTTATCTATGGTTAATTTCAAGGTATGACAAGTTGTGTTCAACTCATGGTCTCCAAGTTTAATATGTTATGTGTTATTTTTTCATATTTCAAACTATGTATGTCATCTAGTATCTCAAATCATGTATCTTGTAACTTTTGGTTGTGGATTAATGGGCTTAATGGGTGTAAGCATTATGGGGACTCTATGTTGGCCTCTACTACTTGACCCACATTACCTATGATTGTACCTCAGGTAGCCTAGATTGTGCCTCAATGGTTAAACATTATAAAAGGTATGGTTGGCTTTCATACTTAACCCACATTACATGTGATTGTGCTCGAGCTATAATAATGGACAAGCACTATGAGAGAACTAGCTTGTCACCAATACTTGCTCACAAATCTTATGATTGTTCATGTGATTGATTAAAAATGATAGGAATAGATAAACCACAAGAGAATGTTTGTAGAATTGATTTCATCTAAGATCATGTGAGGCTTGGTAAACTAGTTCTTGAGAAGAATCAAGGATGGCATCCAAGCTAAGTAAGATCTTTTTGGGCCAACTAGTTCTTGAGGATGTCTAATTTTTAGAGTAATTTTGATTAATCTATTTCCTTGACATTTGATGAGCAATGAGGTATCCCTACACTCAACCATACGAATACGAGCATTACGCATGATCTGGTCGAACTCCAAGGACTAAGTGCTTATGTGCCTTCACAAAACAAGAATGAGTTAGGCAATTGTTATCTTCCCAAGCTTACTCATATGGCACAATTGTATGGTTAAGTAAACTTGAGGTATATGATTTTTATTCTTTTTATGCTTATGTCTTGGTGCTAAAAGGGAGAAGTGAAAAAATTAAGTAACTAATTTAATTTAACTAATTCACTAGGTTCTAACTAGTCCTAACACCAGCATCCATTCCCACTCTTTCTACACATCCTGAACCAGTGTAACACTACTAGGATTACCAAACGCTAGTCATTACTGGGTTACCAAGTATTCCACGTATGCTCAAAGTGATCGTACTGAGTGTGCTTACTTGTGAAAATCAACAAATCAATGAAAGAAACATCAATTAACTTACGAAAGCATTAAATAATGGCAAATAACATTAAATGCAATAAATAAGCTATTCTGAATGCTACAAGGTTTATCACAAAGTTTTTCTTTATTTCCAGACACAAGGTGTGCTCAAGTACACAATGCTCGAATAAAGATCTGTTCACTTTATGACTCCTACTATAGGCACTCAGAAATAATTCTAAATCTAGAAAAGGAAAACTGCAAGAGTTCAGGTAAGGGACTAAGAAAACTAATGTCAAAACCAAGTGTGCCCACCTCTTATTTATAAGCAACGAGATAGGTTCCGATATTGGATGTCCAATATCGCTTGGTAGGCTCCAATATCGTAGACTCGATATCATGGATCTAATATCGTGGTCCCGATATCATGGTTCATCATACCCCCATGACTGAATGAAAACTCATCCTTGAGTTCCTTACAAAATATTGGGAAGGTATGGGATTATTGACTGTATGACAATCTGATAGTGACATGGAATGATAGACTCAAAGTGCCTGGTGAATGGATCAACAAACATATTACAACATTGGTGTTCATACCCATTGTGATGAACACTGTACATAGGTGACATCTAGACCCTCATTTGACAGTTTGGAGAGAGAGAGAGAAAAAAAAAGAAGAAAATGAGGCATGTTGTTGCCGATGTTGAAAACGTGCACACCATTGTTCATTCATGGTCACATGATCAAGCTTGTTCCTTACGTAAATGCTTTTTTCTCTAGTCCATCCTAAGTGCTCCCTCCTATCCCAGTCCATTGTTCATGTGATTGTCATCTACACACACAACACAGTCATGAATTAGCAAGGATAGATAAGACATAATGTCGTTGATACCTTGCCTCACTATGAAGCACATTGGCTAGGTTGTGGGTATGGTAGATACTGGGTTAGAGGTTTATGCTGGATGACTATCCAAGGTGTAGGGGTGAGATAAAATTTGTGACAAGGCCCCCATGACTAAGAGCAAGCCTCTGGTAGCAATAGGGTGGAAAACTTGAAGGAACAAGAAAGATGAGAAAAATAACAATGGTAAAGCCAATAAAACAAAAGCAAATATGGATGTCATTGATGGGGTGAATGTGAAATAGTTGATAGCAAGAAATGTTTAAGGGAAAGATCTTAACAATTGCACCAAAAAATAATGCTAGTGGATCCTCCCCAAAGTAGGCTCATGCCCTTAATGCCCTAACAATCCCACACATCAAAGAGTTTGTAGGCTCTAGGAATGACATATGGAAACAATGGTTAAGGATGTACCCACAAGATTTTACCAAAGAAGAACAATGCATGAGCCAAGATATAGACTAAGCATCGAACTGGCAATGAGGTGGAATATTGAAAGCAATACGGAAAGAGAGGCGAGAATGGAATGGAATCCCAAAATTAAGGTTCTGTAAAGTCCCTTGTGTAGTGTATGATTAAGGTGACTTAATAGAATTCATTCCAAATTTAGATTAAAACTAACCACATCCAGTGACCTCACATCAACACACTTAACCAACCCATCCTCCTAAAGCAATAAAAATGCATCCATAGAGCCACCACCATTCCAACAAGAGAAAAATAGAGAAGCAGGAAGAGAGAAAGAGCCTTAGTTAGAGGGAACCTTTAGGCATGGGGAACATGTCTTTCCAATGCCATAACTAGTGCTTGTAGCCCATGTTTCTTTATTATGTCTAAGTGGTGTGCTTTGAATTCTCACCAGTTTTTTTCTTCTTTTTTTTGGCTTGAGAACCACATCATGCAAAGACTTATTTGATTTGGTCAACTTCCTGATATTTGGTCAAGAGCGGAATGGCAAAAGACTGTATGAAAAACATCCAAGTATCCAAGAGAATAGCCAGCACAATTGCATTGAATCCCCTTGAGATCACATCCTTTTCAATCCATTTGAACCTTTCCTTGGTTTGAAGAATACCAAGCCACCAATTCATTAATAAGTTTACTTAGAAAAGGGATAGTATAGTTCCAAGCTTAAGGGAGACCATAGAGCTGAATGGATGAATGGATGATGTGGCCTGATTGCCTATTTTATCAAAAGAAACCATATCTTAGTATCAACATTAAAAGTCAAAGGTAAAAATCAAACATTAGCAATCAACACTATTATAGTATTCTCCACCATCATGAGCACTTATTATATGATGAGTGAGATTTATCCAAACAAAATGTAATAGATAAAGAAATAGTAAAAAATGTTAACAATAATGTAAAACAAAAACAAGTAAAGATGAAGAATGTATAAAACAAAAATGTGTAAAACAAAAAATTTAAAGGAATTGAAGGCTTTAAAATGGTTAGCATTGGTGGCCATCTCCCCCACGACTGAGTTGGAATGAGAAGATTTGAAATAATGAGCAAGGTTGTCCATTTATAGAGGTAGTGTTAGTGTTCGTAGTTTTACGTTCATGGAAAGGTTTGGTTTGCTGGATGTTGACCAATAATTTCTTGTTCAAGCTTTCAAGTTTATAAATCCTCATGGTCCCTGAAGGAAAAGTTTCATGAATGATATAAGGTCCTTCCCACAACATTTGAAATTTAGTTCGTTGTGGCACATGTGTGGGATTCTAATAAAGAACTTTATCTCCTGGTTGGTGTTTGACTTTCCTAATCCTTAGGTCATGATTTTGTTTATTAAAGGCCTTTTGTAGTTCATTGGATGACAGGGCAGCTAATTGATTTTTATCTAACAAGTTAAGGTTCATCAACCATTCTTTCTGTGCTATAATGAGCTCAAGGTTGAGGTCACACGTTGTAGATAGTGTATGAAGCTCAGCTTGGATAGGAAGTCTTGGAAGTTTACAATACACTAACTCGTAGGGAGAATAGCCTATAGGGAGTTTTCATGTGGAGCAGTATGTCCAAAGAACATCGTTTAGTTTGGTGCTCTAGTCTCACCTATATTTGCTAATGGTCCATGTCAGTATTTTTGTGATCTCCCTATTGGTGACTTCGGCCTAACCATTCGCTTGAGGATGATATGGTGTAGTCAATTTGTGCTCAACTCCTAAGTGTTGTATTAACTTTCTGAAAGTTGCACCTATAAAATGTGTACCATTGTCATAAATAAGTGTACAAGGCATGCCAAACCTGTTTATGATTTTTTGTTGAACAAATCGTGCAGCAGTAGATGATGTACAATCCATAACAACAACTACTTCTACCCACTTTGTAAAATAGTCAACAACAATAACAATGTAGGCTTTTCTATTGGACATTAGTGTAATAGGCCCTATAAAATCAATTCCCCATATGTCAAAGGGTTCTAAGGATTGAATCCATTGTTGCAAACCCTCCATTCTAGTAGTCATTCCCCCATCACATTGGTAGCACTCACAAGATTGGACGAAATGATGAGTGTATAGAAACAATGTAGGCCAATAATATCCTGCAAGTAAGATTTTAATGGTTGTTCGTCTCCCAACGTAATGACCCCCAAAAGGGCCCTCATGAGCATCTTGGAGAACTCACAATTGGTCCACATCAAGAACACACCATCGAACCAAGCCATTGGAACATATTTTATAAAGTTGTCTATTAATTTTCATGAAATATCTGGCTTGGTGAAGAAACTATTGTTTCTTTTTAACATCTAACCCTTGTGGTGTTTCTTGTGTAAGTAGATAAGTGAGAGTGCTACTATACCAATTTGTATCGATGGGTAAGTGATTGTTTATCACACCTTCAAAGAGGAGTTCATCAAGGAAATGGTCAGAAATTGGATATTCATCCTCTTTGTTGTCCCATCGCAACCGAGATAAATGATCAGCAACAACATTCTCGATGCCTTTACGATCAATCATCATAAGATCGAACTCTTGTAAGATCATGAGTCATCGTATGATGCGAGGGCTCACCATTGGTTTATTTATTAGGAATTGTATTGCACTATGATCTATATGTACAAATATCTTATAGCCCAATACATAGTGCCTAAATTTTTCTAGTGCAAACACCACAGTCATTAATTATTTTTATATTGTGGTGTAATTGAGTTGTGCACTAGCAATACTTTGACTTGCACAGTGAATGTAATAGGGTCATTTCTGATCATCTAACTGTGTAAGTACGGCCCCTAAAGCAAAGTTGGACACATCAATCATTATGTGGAATGGTCTGGACTAGTCAGGAGCTTGTAGAATGGGTGTTTCTATGAGCTTCTATTTTAAGGTTTGGAAGGCTAACTCACATTCCTTGGTCCATTCAAAAGGTACATCCTTCTTCATTAGTTTTACCAAAGGTTTTGCAATCCTTGAAAAGTTCTCAATGAGGTGTCTATAATAGCTAGTATGTCCAAGGAATGATTGGATATCTTTTACAGTTTCAAGTTGACAAGTGATTCCTTGGATGAATTTAATCTTTTCGGGATCTACCTCTATCCCTGTTTGTAAAATCTTGTACCCTAATACAACGCCTTCTTGGACGATTAAATGGCTTTTTTGCCAATTGAGCCTTAAGTTGCTTTCAACACATCGTTTTAGTACTTGCTCTAATTGGTTCAATGTTTGATCGAAGTCTGCTCCGTAGGTGGAGAAATCATCCATGAAAACCTCTACACCATTTCCTATTTGCTGCTGAAATATGCTTAGAACCAAACGTTAAAATGTTGCTAGGCCATTGCACAAGCCAAACGGCATCTGTTTATATGAAAATGTCTCCAAAGCACTTGTGAACGTGGTCTTGGCTTGGTCTTCTAGTGCTATTTGAATTTGATTGTATCCACTATGACTATCCAGAAAACTATAGTAGCAGTGCCTTATCTAAGACTTGATCGACGAATGACAATGGGAAGTGGTCTTTGAATGTTGCCATGTTTCATAGCCTAAAGTCTATACACACCCTCCATTTACCTCCCTTTTTGGGCACAATGCCTAATGGACTAACCCATTCACTATTAGCAATGGGGTAGATGAACTCAACTTTTATAAGTTCAATTTCTTCTTTAACCACTTGCTTAAGCTTTGGATTCAATCACCTCTGCGGTTG
Organism: Gnetum montanum; assembly: GCA_015680685.1. Lineage (NCBI taxonomy): Eukaryota > Viridiplantae > Streptophyta > Gnetopsida > Gnetales > Gnetaceae > Gnetum > Gnetum montanum. The sequence continues at coordinate 735,071 of MNCI01026259.1, read as the reverse complement.
TCATCGAGGCTTTATGGAGGGATCAGTGTAAATTCTATGTTGTCATATCCTAGGATCTATTTCAGTTAATTCGGGATATGACCAAGTGATGAGCGGTGAGGTACCCCTATGCTTAACCATACGAATACAAGCGTTTCACACACGATCTAGTTGAATTCCAAGAACTAAGTTCCTATGCGTCTTTATGGGACAAGGATGGGTTGGTTCATCATTGTCTTTCCAAACTTACTTGTATGTCACAATTGTATGATTAAGTAAGCTTGAGGCATATGATTTGTATATCTTTTATGCTTTTATGTCCTATGCTAATAAGGGAGAAGAGAGATAGCTAAGTGATTAATTTATCTTAACTACTCATTAACTAAGTTCTAACTAATTCTAACACCAGCATCTTTTCTCATTTGTCGTACACATCCTAAGCTAGTGCAACACTATTGGGATTACCAAACGCTAATTGTTACTAGGTTACCAAGTGTTACGCGCATGCTCGAATTGATAGTACTGAGTGTAATTTAATGATTTGCTTAATTGATCAAAATGAATTGCTACGCTAATAACAAAAATGTAAAGTGCATAAAATAAAATAAAATAAAATAAATGCATAAGAAAATAAAATAAAAGAAATGCGTAAGAAAACAAATCTCAAGTGCTGCAAGGATGAATCAAAGAGCTCATCTTTATTTCCGTATACAAGGTGTGCCCACGTACACAATGCTCAAATAAAGATCCATCCACACTTAGACCTCCTACTGCGGCCACTTGGAAAATACTCTAATTTTTAAATAGACTACAATAGTTTCGCTACTTGACTACTAAAAGACTTCTTTTTAAATTGTGCACCTGGGCACTGTATTTATAGGCTTGAGAGCAACAACTCTAATAATTAGAGTAACCAATCTAATAATTAGAATAAACCGCTAGAGTAATTGCTCTAATAATTAGAATAAACCGCTAGAGTAACTACTCTAATAATTAGAATAAACCACTAAATTAACTGCTCTAATAATTAGAATAAACTGCTAGAGTAACCGCTCTCATCATACCCCAACGACTAAATGAAAACTCGTCCTTGAGTTCCTACCAAACTATTGAGAAGGTATGGGATTATTGACTAATTGACAACTAACAGTGGAATGGGATGATAGACTCAACGTGCCCAGTGAAAGATCAATAAGCATATTACAACATTAGTATTCATGACCATTGTGGTGAACACTCATACATAAATAACATCCAAGCCTTTATTTAGTAGCTTGAAGAGAAAAAGAAAGAGAGTAAGAAGATGGGGCATGTTGCCGCCAATGCCAAGATTGCGCCTTCTATTGTTTATCCATAGCCATGCCACCAAACTTGCTCCTTTCAAAAATGCTCCAATTCTGGTCCATCCTAAGTGCTTCCTCTAAGCCAAGTCCATTTTTTATATGATCGCCATCTACACACATAACACAGTCACAAATGAGCAAGGATAGATAAACCATAATGCAGTTGATACCTTGCCTTGATATAAAGTGCATTGGCTGAGTTGTGGTTATGGTAGGAACTGGTTCAAAAATTTATCACATGTGACTACCCAAGGTGTAGGGGTTAGGCAAATGGTAAAATGAAGAAAATTGAAAAATTTATGCCAAGGCCCCCACGACTAAGAGCAAACCTCCGATAGCTATAAGATGGAAAAATATCCATAGCAATTCACCAAAGAACAAGAAATGAAAAATAACAATAGCAATGCCAATAAAATGGATGCCATGGATGGGGATGAAACAAGAAATGATTGATTGCAGCAAATGTTTAAGGGAAAGAACTTAACAATTGCACCAAAAAGGAATGCTAGTGGGTCCTCCCCAAAGCAGGCTCATGCCCTTTATGCCCTGACAAACCCACAAACCAAAGAGTCCATAGGCTCTAGAAATGTCATTTGGAAGCAAGAGTTAAAAACTTACCCACAAGAATTCACCAAAGAAAAACAATGCATCAATCCAAAAATGGACTAATCATAGAATCAGCAATGAGGTGGAAAAATGGGGAGAAAGATGGAGAGGAGAGAATGGAATGGAATCCCAAGAACAAGGTTGTGTAAAGTCCCTTGTGTATTTTATGGTTAATGTGACTGAGTAGAACTCATCCCAAATCCAGACTCAAACCAACCACATCTAGTGACCTTGCATCAACACACTTGACCAATCCATCCACTTGAAG
>MNCI01026259.1:670964-732797 GCA_015680685.1 Gnetum montanum | reverse complement strand
TTTTTTTTTTTGTGTAAGAACCACACCATGCAAAGACTTATTTTTATTCACTCAGCTTCCCGATTTTTGAACAATGTCAAAATGGCGAAAACCCCAAGAAAAAACATCCAAGCACCCAAGAGAATGGCCAGCACAAATGCATCAAATCCCCTTGAAGTCACACCCTTTTCATCCTTTGAGTCTTTTCTTGGTTTGAAAATTACCCAGCCACCAATTCATTAAAAGTTTACTTAGAAAAAGGGGACTGTACAATTCCAAGCCAAAGGAGACCATAGAGTTGTATGGATGAGTGGATGGTGTGGACTCATTGCCTATTTTACCAAAAGAATCATACCTTAATATCAGCATCATAATATAAAGGTAAAAACCAAACATTAGCAATCAATATGATATAATTCAATCCACCATCATGAGCACTTATTGGATGACGAATAAAAGGAAATCAAGTAATCAAACAAATAGTAAAAATATGAACGATGGTGTTAAAAAGAATAAGAAAAGTTGGAAAAATGTGTGAAACAAAAATGTGTAAAACAAAAATTCAAAAAGAACTGAGGGCCTAGAATGGTTAGCATAGGTAGCCATCTCCCCTCAACTGAGTTGGAAGGAGGAGATCCTAAATAGTGAGCAAGGTTGTCCACTAACAAAGGTAGCATGTGTACTAGCTATCCTAAGCTCATGGAAAGGTTTGGTTTGTTGCATGTTGACCAACAATTTCTTGTTCGGGCTCCCAAGTTTGTATATTTTCATGGCCCTTGAAGGAAAAGTTGCATAAATAATATAAGGTCCTTCCCACAGTGTTTGAAATTTAGTACATTGTGGCACATGTGTGGGATTCTAGTAGATAACCTTATCTCCCAATTGATATTTAACTTTCCTAATCCTTAGGTCATGACATTGCTTATTGAATGCCTTGTGCAATTCGTTAGATGATAGGGCAGCTAGTCAGTTTTCATCTAGCAAATTAAGGGTTACTGACCATTTTTTCTGTGCTAGGTCAAGGTCAAGGTTGAGGTCACATGCCATGGATAGTGTACGGAGCTCAGTTTGAATAGGAAGTGTTGGTAATTTACCATACACTAACTCATAGGGAGAGTATCCTGTAAGGAGATTCCACGTGGAGCGGTATTCCCAATGAGCATCATTCAGTTTAGTGCTCTAGTCTCGCCTACACTTGCTAATAGTTCTTGTCAATACTTTCGTAATCTTGCTATTGGTGACTTCGTCTTGACCGTTCACTTGGGGGTGGTATGGTGTTGTCAATTTGTGTTCAACCCCTAAGCATTACATTAATTTCTGAAAAGTTGCACCTGTGAAGTGTGTACCATTGTTTGAAATAAGTGCACACAGCACACCAAAACTATTTATGATTTGTTGTTGAATAAATCATGTAGCCATAAATGATGTACAATCCTTAACAACAAGTGTTTCTACCCATTTTGTTCGGTAATCAACAATAATAATAATATAAGCTTTTCTATTGGACATTGGTGTAATCGGCCCCATAAAATCAATTTCCCAAATGTTGAAGGGTTCTAATGGTTGAATCCATTGTTGCGGACCCTCCATTTTAGCAGTCATTCCCCCATCACGTTGACAGCGCTCAAAAGATTGGACGAAATGATGGGCGTCCCAAAATAATGTAGGATAATAATATCCTGCAAGCAGGATCTTGATGGTTATTTATCTCCCAACGTAATGACCCCCATAAGGACCCTCTTGAGCATCTTGGAGAACTTGCAGTTGATCTATATCAGGATCACACCATCGAACCAAGCCATCGGGACATACTTTGTAAAGTTTCCCATTGATCTCAATAAAGTACTTAGCTCACTGAAGAAACTGTTGTTTCTTCTTAAGGTTTAACTCTTGTGGTGTTTGTTGGGTGAGGAGATAGGTAAGAATGCTACTATACCAATTTTTCTCCATGGGTGATTGATTATGCACTATACCAGCAAAGAGGAATTCATCAAGGAAATGATCAAAAATTAGATACTCATCCTCTATTGTCCCATCGCAACTGAGATAAATGATCAGCAACTACATTCTCAGTGCCCTTGCAATTGATCATCGTTAAATCGAACACTTGTAAGAATACAAGCCATCGTATGATACGAGGGCTTACCATTGGCTTATTCATGAGGAACCTAATTGCACTATGATTTGTATGTATATATACTTTATATTCCAATACATAGTGTCTAAACTTTGCTAGTGCAAACACTACAACCATTAATTCTTTCTCTATGGTAGTGTAGTTAAGTTGTGCACCAGCGAGACTTCTACTTGCATAGTGGATGTAATAAGGACACTTCTGGTCATCTAATTATGTAAGTACAGCTCTTAAAGCATAGTTGGACATGTCAATCATGATATGGAATGGTTTGGACCAGTCAAGAGCTTGTAGAATGGGTGTTTCTACTAGCTTCTGTTTCAGAGTTTGGAAAGCTAATTCGCATTCCCTAGTCCACTCGAAAGGTACGTCCTTTTTCGTTAATTCCACCAATGGTTTGGAAACCTTTGAAAAGTTCTCAATAAATCTCCTATAGTAGCCAGTATGTCCAAGAAATGACTGAATATCTTTGACAGTTTCTAGTTGATGGGTAATTCCTTGGATAATTTGGATTTTCTCGAGGTTTACCTCTATTCCTATGTGTGAGATTTTGTGCCCTAGTACTATGCCTTCTTGGACCATCAAATGCATTTTCTACCAGTTGAGCCTGAAATTGGTTTCTACACATCTTTTTAACACTTGCTCCAACTAGTCCAAGGCTTTATCAAAGTTTGCTCCATAAGTGGAGAAGTCGTCCATAAAGACCTCCACGCCATTCCCTATCTGCTGTTGGAATATGCTTAGAACTAGTTGTTGAAATGTTGCAGGGGCATTGCACAAGCCAAACAGCATTTGTTTGTATGCAAACATTCCCCAAGGACTGGTGAACATAGTCTTGGCTTAGTTTTCTAAGTCTATTTGTATTTGGTTATATCTGCTATATTCATCCAGAAAACTATAATAGCAATGCTTTGTGATGGTGTCTAAGACTTGGTCGACAAATGGCAATGGAAAGTGATCTTTGAATATTGTCATATTTAGTAACCTGAAATCTATGCACACCCTCCATTTGCCTCCCTTTTTAGGCATAATAACTAAGGGGCTAATCCATTCATTATCAGTAGTGGGGTATATGAACCCAGCCTTGAGAAGCTATTCGATTTCTTCCTTAACTACTTGCTATAGTTTAGGGTTCAATCACCTTTGTGGTTGTCTTCGAGGCTTCATGGACCGGTTAGTGTAAATTCTATGTTGGCATATCCTAGGACCTATTCAAGATAATTTAGGATATGACCAAGCAAAGGCTTCCAACCATTTATTTATTACCTTCAGTAGTTTTTCTTTCTATTGAGGAGCAAGCTTAGCATTGATAATTACCGATTTTTCATTTTTAAGGAACGTGTATTCCATACCGATGGTCAATGGTTTCAGCTTGAGGGGTTCTTGCTTAAATTTCTCAAGGATTTCCAACTTCCCCCAGTTGATATTTTTAAGGTTAAGACTTGGAAGTTGAAAGTGGACTTACTCTAATGCGTATATGCTATCGATGTAAGCATAAGTCAAACCCTCAGTTGGTTCCATGCATATGAGTAAACTACTTTCTTGTTCAGCTATTAGCCACTAGGTCTTTTCCTATCGTGTGGCTGCTGCATACATGCATCTTTATATGTTAATCACTTGTGCACACTGATTGCATGCAGGCAATGCTAAACTTTGCACAAACCATGACCTCTGCACGCAATTACACCCTATGTCACTGTATCCGATGCACAGAACTTTCTTCTTCTCGATCTTTCTGAATGTATTTTCCTTTGATATTTCTAGGGAAAGATCGTGGATTCCTAGATGTGCATCGATGGTGCTTAGCTATGCTCTTCCCATTATGATTAGGAAGTCCCCCTTACCATTGTTTACCTAAATCACTAGGAAGCTAGCTGGGTATGACCACCCACAAACAATGGTAACAATGTCTTCCACCAATCCTAATGGGACAATGATGGACTGGTCGGCCAACTCTAGATGGATGTTGCTCTCTTTCAATGGAGGCAAGTTCCAAGCCTTGTACATTTCTTGAGAAATCAAGTTGATACTGGAACCTAAATCCAAAAGAGCCTTGCATGGCACATTTTTAGTGATTTGTGAGTATATCAGAGGACTCCTAGGATCAGAGAATTTCCTGGGAAGGCAGCCAGCTTTGATCCAATCAGTGACGACATGTGTTAGCATGACCGTATGTGTTGAGTGAGATGATTAGGTTGAAGGGGACTCTGAAGTTTTGATTAATACTAAGGCATCTAAGGAATCAACCACTTGTGATTGCAAGGGCTTGGTTGGACTGTTGATTCTAAAAAAAGCTCTTTTCTTCATGTGGTTATTGGAATCAATAGTAGGTTGAAAGTTAACAGCCCTTGTGGCATTACGTTGCTACGGTTGTGTAGGGATTTCACCTTGCATCGTGGGAGCAAGTGGTAGTGAAGCTATTGGTGGAAGAGATGCAGCCAGATGAGAAGCATGATATGCTTGCGGAATATCGCCTCTAGAAGAGGGAGTCCCATAATACTCGTGGGCTTGGTAGGGAGGTTGAGGGGTGACATGACCAATAGAGTCACGTGCGAAGATTGGTTGCTCCACGTAATATCCATATGGGTTAGGTTGCCAGTAAGGATACTGTTGCCTTGGTGGTGGCATTCTCCATGATTGTGGGTGCTTCCACTGTTGATATTGCTCAATCGATTTTGGTGGAGTTCCATTGGGATAATATGTTAAGGGTTGGTGGAACTACCGTGGGTTACCTTGAGGATAAGGTAACCTTCGGGGTGTTTGCCTTTTGTTTAATTGTGGGTTGAGTGCATGCACCCCAGACTCCTATAGATGTGAGATTACAAGGCAATATCCCTTAGGATGATCATATTGACATATCTCACATCCACTATCATTGTCTATTTCCAAATCCACAACCTCTTCAATGATGGCAACTTTGCCCTTACCCTTGCTACGTGCATGTTCAGCCTCTTTCTTTTTTCTTTTCTCACTACCTTGCTCTCTAGACTCCTCTACTATTTTAAGAACAGTCTAAAATCTCTTATCTAGGGAATCCCACATTTGGTCTACCTTTGCTAAAACTTCTGATGTCATCTTTTGGATAGGCAAAGTTTTCCTATTCACCATCTCTTCAAGAGGTGACTCTTCTTCATCCTCAGAAAATCTTACTCCCCTCTTCCGAAGGGAAGGATCTCGATTATATTCTTTTGCACTTTTTCTTTTGCATAGCTCACCTTCTTCCTTAGCAACTTACTCCAATAGTCTTTGAATTTGATGGAACCTAAGCTCAGATAGCCTTCCTTGGGCATAAGTCCCAAGGGTTCTTCTTGTTTCATGCCTAAGCCCATCCACGAGATTGCGTAGTTAATCCCTTTGCAAATAACCATGGCCAGGACAATGATGTAACAGTGCATAGTATCGGTCCATGGTAGCATCCAAGGGTTCATGTCCTCCTTCTTTCTATCCTTGGATTTTCTTTTGCAAGTTAGACACTCTTGAGTATGTTTGGTACTTGTCATTAAATATTTCTAACATAGTACTCCACCTACGAATGGATTTTAGTTCTAAAGACCGATACCAGCTTTCCGCTTCTTTAACTAATGTCCATGGGAACAAATTAATTTATTTCCATTGGTTCTCTATATTTTGTAAAGCACACGCATCATGGAATGCTTGTAAGTGATTCTGAGGATCAGCGTTGTATCCCCCTTCAAATCGTGCGATATTGTTCATATCTAATCTCTTGATCCTACTATCTTTCTGGTACCTTGTTGGAATTCTAACAACCTCAATTATGTCAAACATACTTTGATTAGTGAGTAGGGGTTTATTGTAATCGTCTCATCCATGGCATCTATGATGCCTACATTGTTCCCTACTCTCCCTTCTTCTATCTAGAGTGCCCTCATCTCCTTTCTTGGCTATTTCGTCTATGACTTCCACTTTTCCTACCTTTATCCCCATGGTCTTTTTCTTTATGACTGCATCCAGACACTGAAGGAGAGGATGAAGGAGATGACAACGGTGAAGAAGAAGGAAAATCGTCAACCGTCACCATGACGATGTCTTCTACCTTCTCTTCGGTAGTCTCAGCCTCAATCGCGATTGCTATCAGAATGTCCATCTTTATCATATGTCTGTGTCCCTTTTTCGGACCCTTTATGCCCGTGGGTATCAGAACCTGGGTTATGAATAGTAGAATGAAGGTTTTGATACATAACCCCTTGGCCAAAAGCAAGGGAAGGAACATCGTTGTGTGGGCAACTACTTGAGGTAGGTTCACCACCCTCATTTTTGCTTAAGACATGTGGGACATCCTACAACCACTTACCCTTCAAAAACTTATGATGTCTCTTTTGTTGTAAATCCCTTTGATGTTGTGCCTCTGTGGAATGGTATTTTCTTGAGTCATGGTCTTGCACAATGTATTCTGCATGTAAGTGTGGCATGCCAATTCGTGTGAGGCACGAAAAAGCATGCTTGGGAATAAACGATCGAGAGGTAACACTATGTTACCTTTTAAGTCTCGCCAACGCAATTGTTCCTCTTAATAGAGGATAAAGGTGAAGTCTGGTATATACTCATCGACATGAATATATACCACTCGAACTTGTTGAGGAACTGGTGGATCAACATCATGTGTATTATGCCATCGATTGTTTCCTGTTTCAAACCTAGGCGATGAGGCACTTCCGTACAAAGAAGGAGACATACCTGTCTATTCAGTGTGCAATGTATTCTTGTTTATTATTTTCTCAACCAACCCTAAGGGTTCGTTCCAAGGATGTGAATGATTTCCTATGTTCTAGTTAGTGCACAAACAACTAAATCCCCAGTAATGGCACCAATGATGAGTGGTGAGGTACCCCTACACTCAACCATACGAATACAAGTGTTTCATGCACTATCGAGTCAAATTCCAAGGACTAAGTGCCTATGTGCCTTTGTAGAACAAGGATGGGTTGGTTGATTGTTGTCTTCCCAAACTTACTTGTATGTCACGATTGTATGGTTAAGTAAGCTTGAGGCATATGATTTTTATATCTTTTATGCTTTTATGTTCTGTGCTAATAAGGGAGAAGAGAGATAACTAAGTGACTAATTTATCGTAACTACTCATTAACTAAGTTCTAACTAATCCTAACACCAACATACGTTCTCACTTGCTGTACACATCCTAAACTAGTGCAACACTACTAGGATTACCAAACGCTAATCGTTACTGGGTCACCAAGTGTTACACGCATGTTCGAAGTGATCGTACTGAGTGTAGTTTAATGATTTTCTTAATTGATCAAAATGAATTGCTACACTAATAACAAAAATGTAAAGTACATAAAATAAAATAAATGCATAAGAAAATAAAATAAAATAAATGCGTAAGAAAAAAAATCTCAAGTGATACAAGGATGAATCAAAGAGCTCATCTTTATTGTCATACACAAGGTATGCTCAGGTACGCAATGTTCGAATAAAAATCTATCCACACTTAGACCTCCTACTGCAGGCACTTGGAAAATACTCTAACTTTGAAACAAACTATAAGAGTTTCGCTACTTGACTGCTAAAAGACTTCTTTTTCAATTATGCACTTGGGCACTATATTTATAGGCTTGGGAGCAACCACTCTAATAATTAGAATAAAATGCTAAAGTAACTACTCTAATAATTAGAATAAACTGCTAGAGTAACTACTCTAATAATTAGAATAAACTGCTAAAGTAACTGCTCTAATAATTAGAATAAACCACTAGAGTAACTGCTCTAATAATTAAAATAAACCACTAGAGTAACCGCTCTCATCACAAAGTAAAGGCTTTCGGCCATTTGTTTACCATTTTCAGCAGTCTTTCTTTTTGTTGAGGAGCAAGCTTAGTTTTAATGATTACCAATTTTCCATTCTTGAGAAATGTATACTCCATACCAGTGGGCAACGATTTTAACTCAAGGGGCTCTTACTTGAAGTTGTCAGGGATTTCCAACTTCCCCTTGTTGATATTTTCGATGTCAGGAATTGGAAGTTGGCAATGGACTTGCTCTAATGTGTTTATGCTATTGATGTAGGAGCAAGTCAAGCTCTCAGTTGGTTCCATGCATATAGTTGAGTTGCTCTCTTGGTTAGCTGTCAACCACTAGGTGCCTTCCTGTATTGTGGCTGCTGCATACAAGCAACTTTGTATGTTAGTTATTTGTGCACACTAGTTGCATGCAGGCAATGTTAAACGTTGTACAAACCAGGCCTTCTACACGCAGTTGCATCCTGTGTCACTGTATGGGATGTATGGAACTTTCTTCTTCTCAATCTTTCCAAATGTATTTTCTTTTGATATTTCTAGGGAAAGATCACGTATTCCTAGGTGTGCATCAATTGCACTTAGCCATGCTCTTCTCATAATGATTGGGAAGTCCCCCTTACCATTGTTGACTTGAATCACTAGGAAATTAGCTAGATACGACCACCCACAAACAGTGATGACAATGTCCTCCACTAGTCCTAATGGGACAGTGATGGACTAGTCGACTAGCTCTAAACGAATGTTACTCTTTTCTAGTAGAGGTAGGTTCTAGGCCTTATACATTTCTTGAGAGATTAAGTTGACACCAAAACCTGAATCCAAAAAATCTTTACACAACTCATTCCCAGCGATTTGTAAATATATAAGAGGACTCCCAAAATCAGAGACTTTCCTAGGAAGATGGCCAGCTTTAATCCAGTCGGTAATGGCATGAGTCAACATAATCGTGTGTGTTAAGTGTAGTCTTTGATTTGAAGGAAGCTCCGAAGATTCGAATGATGATGAGGCATTTGGAGGATTAGCCACTTGTGGTTGTAATGACTTAGTTGGACTATTGGTTCTAAAGAAAGGTCTCTTCTTTGTGCAATTGTCTGAACCAACAGTAGGTTGAGGGTTGATAGCCCTTGTAGCGTTTCATTGTTGCGACTAGGTAGGGAGCTCACCCTGCATAGCTAGAGCAGGTGGTAATCGAGCTAAGGGTGGAAGAGGTGCGGTAAGATGAGAAGGATAGTACATTTGTGGAACATCTCTCCTAGGAGAAGGAGTTCTATAGTACTCGTGGACTTGGTAGTGAGGCTAAGGAGTGACGTGACTAATAGAGTCACGTGGAGAGATTGGCTGCTGCACATAGTACCTGTATGGGTCAGGTTGACAATAAGGGTACTATTGACATGGTGGTGGTATTCCCCATGATTGTGGATGTTACCACTGTTGATACTGTTCATTTGGTTGTGGTGGAGTTCCAGTTGGATAATATGTCAAGGGTTGGTGGAACTGCCTTGGGTTACCTTGAGGATAAGGTAACCTTCAGGGTGTTTGCCGTCTGTTTAATCAAGGGTTTAGTGCGTACACCCCAGACTCTTACAGATGTGAGATTACTAGGCAACATCCTTTAGGATGGTCATATTGGCATATCTCACATCCGCCATCATTTTCTATATCTAAATCCACAACCTCTTTAATGATGGAAACTTTGCCCTTACCTTTGTTACATGCATATTCATTTTCTTTCTTTTTTCTCCTATTTTAGTCACTACCTTACTCTCTAAACTCCTCTACACTTGTGAGAATGGTTTAAAATTTATTATCTAGGGAGTTCCACATTTGATCTACCTTTGCCAATACATCTTATACAAACTTTTGAATGGGCAAAGTCTTCCAATTCATCATCTCTTCAAGTGGTGACTCTTCTTCATCCTCACAAACTATAACTTCCTTCTTTTGGAGGGAAGGGTCTTTGTTGTATTCCTCCACACTTTCTCTTTTTCTTAACTCACCTTCCTCATTGGCAACTTACTCCAACAATCTTTGTATTTGATGGGCTCTGAGCTCAGATAGCCTTCCTTGGGAATAAGTCCCAAGGGTACTTCACATTTTGTACCTAAGCCCATCTACGAGATGGCATACTTGTTCCCTCTACGAGTAACCATGGCCAGGGCAACAATGTAATAATGCATAATGTCGATCCATGGCAACATCCAAGGGTTCATGTCCTCCTTGTTTTCATCCTTGGATTTTCTTTCACAGGTTGGACACTTAGGAGTACGTTTGATACTTATCATTGAATACCTTTAACATGGTACTCCATCGATGAATGGATTCCGATTCTAAGGACCAGGTGTCCATGAAAACAACTTTAGTTTTTGCCACTTGTTTTCTATATTTTGCAAGGCACATGCATCATAGAACGCTTGTAAATGATTTTGAGGATCAGTGTTGTATCCCCCTTCAAATCGTGGGATATTGTTCATATCTAATCTTTTGATCCTACTGTCCTTTTGGTGCCTTGTTGGGATCCTAACAGCCTCAGTTATATCTAGCATACTTCAGGAAGCTAGTAGGGGTTCATCGTGATCGTATTCTCTATGGCATCTATGATGCCTATGCTATTCCCTACTCTCCCTCCTTTCATGATGTGTTTCTCTAAAATACCCTTGTTCCCTTTCTTGACTGTTTCATCTATGATCTCTGTTTCGCTTACCATTGTCCTCATGATCTTTCTCTTTGTGACTATGTCCAAATCCCAAAGAAGAGGGGGAAGGAGCTGATGAAGGTGAAGAGGAAGGAGGGTCGTCACCATGACAGTGCCCACTACCCTCTCTCCAGTGGTCACGACCTCGGTCATGATTACAATCAGAATGTCCATCTTGATCATGTATTTGTATTCCTTTTTTGGACCCTTTGTGTCCATTGATATCACAACCTAGGTTATGGATGGTTGAGTGAAGGTCTTGATACACAACCCCTTGACCAAAGTTAACAGGAGGAACATCATTTTGTGGAAAACCTCCTGAGGCAGGTTCACCACCCTCATTTTCACTTAGGACATACGAAATGTCCTGAGACCACTTCCCCTTCATAGATTTATAATGTCTCTCCTGCTGCAAGTCCCTTTCACATTGTGCCTCCATGGGTTGATAATCCCTTAAATCTTGTTCATGCACAACATATTCCGATTGTAGATGCTGCATATCAATTCGTGTGAGAGCACAAAGAAGCATGCTTGGGATTGAGTGATTGGGTGGTAACACTATATTACCCTCTAAATCATGTCATCGCAACTGTTCATCCTAGTGGAGGATAAAGGTAAAGTCTGGTACATACTCATTGGGATGAGCATATACCAAGCAAAATTGTTGGGGCACTAGCGGATCATCATGTGTACTATGCCTCCAACTATTCATTATGTCAAACCTAGGCGGTGAAGCACTTTCATAGGAAGAAGGAAACATGATTAATTATTCAATGTGCAATGTATTATTATATTATTATTATTTTTTCATAACTAACCCTAAGGGTTCGTTCCAATGATGGGAAGATTCCTAAGTTCTAATTAGTGCACAAACAACAAAATCCCTGGCAACGGCACCAATGATGAGTGGCGAGGTACCCCCTACGCCCAACCATATGAATACGAGCGTTATGCACGATCTAGTCGAACTCTAAGGACTAAGTGTTTATGTGCCTTCATAGAACAAGGATGGGTTAGGCAATCGTTGTCTTCCCAAGCTTACTCGTATGGCATGATTGTATGGTTAAGTAAACTTGAGGTATATGATGTTTATGCTTTTTTATGTTTATGTCTTGGTGTTAAAAGGGAGAAATGAAATAATTAAGTAACTAATTTAATTTAACTAATCTACTAGGTTCTAACTAGTCCTAACACTAGCATCCGTTCCCACTCTCCGTACACATCCTAAACCAGTGTAACACTCTTGGGATTACCAAATGCTAGTCGTTACTGGGTTACCAAGTGTTCCACATATGCTCGAAGTGGTCATACTGAGTGTGCTTACTTGTGAAAATTAACGAATGAATGAAAGCAACATCAATTAACTATCGAAAGCATTAAATAATGGTGAATAACATTAAATGCAATAAATAAGCTATTCTGAATGCTGCAAAGTTTATCACAAAGTTCGTCTTTATTTCTAGACACAAGGTGTGCTCAAGTACACAATGCTCAAATAAATATCCATTCACTTTATGACTCCTACTGTAGGCACTCAGAAATAATTCTAACTCTAGAAAAGGAAAACTACAAGAGTTCATGTAAGAGACTAAGAAAACTAATGCCAAAACCAAGTGCGCCCACCTCTTATTTATAGGCAACGAGACAGGTGCCAATATTGGATGTTCGATATCGCTTCGCAAGCTCTCGTATCACAGACCCAATATCGCGGATCCGATATCGTAGTCTCGATATTGCGATTCATCAACATTCTTTGTGATGTCATGGTTTTTTATATTGATTATGGCTTCTAATCTTATGGCTCTTGAGATGGTACTTTGTGCGCAACATGTGGCCCCATCCTATAGCTTGTCCTAGGTGCACCAAGGTGGTTGGTTGTGCTAGAAGATTTTTGATCCTTCTTGCATTTTTGGTGTAGATTTAGGTGGCAAAAGCTAGAAGCCTAATGATTATTGGAAGCATGATCAATGGAGGTTTCTTCCTTTTATTTTCAGATCTAGTTTTCTATTGAGAATCATATATTGATGAACATGATGTATTGAAATTAATATAATGATGAATGTTATTGTTAACTTCCATTAAGATCATTGTTTATGTTATGACCTATGAGATTTGGTTTATGATTTATGAGATTTATTTATGACGCTACAATGTGGATTTTCTATTTATGCCATGCACTTTAGTATTTAAGTTTTATAATGCTTATGATCTATTTTTTCTTAAGTAATAAACATTACAATGTTGCATGTTCTAAGTATTAAGATTTGTGTGTTTTAATCATGGATGTCTCTAAGTTAAATTTTGGGAAGTAAAAAGTTGGTATTAGAGTGTGGTTTTAGATCACTGATTGGCTTAGTTTTTGTAGATGCCTTCAAGGAAAAGAACTACAAATGAGACAAGTTCCAATAATGTGAATCAATAATTACTCCAAACCTTAGTAAACTTATTAAGCAATGGAAGCCATTAAGGTGGATCGTTAAGTGTGTAGCCTAGCAAACAATGGTAGATTAAGGAATTTAGAAAGTTGAATCCACCTACTTTTAAAGAAACTAATGATTTAATTGTAGCACAATAGTGGGTGGGGAATATTAAAAAGGATTTTGGTATTTTGAATTATATACCAACACAAAAGATAAGAATAGTGGTTTATAGACTTCAAGGTGTAGTAGGCATTGGTGCAACAACTTACTATAGGTAAAAGATTGGGTGGTGGATAACATGGTATGGGATGACTTCAAAAAGGAAGTAGAATCTCACTTTTCCATTAAAACCTATTGTGATAAGATGGAATATGAATTCTATGCAATGTTTTAGGGTGACATGTCAATGCATGAATATGAAAGCAAGTTTTATGAATTGAGTATATTCTACACATCATAAAAGATGATGAAGCATGTGCAAAAAGGTTTCTCAAGGATATAAGGTCATCTATATAAGGTTTCTCAAGGATAATAAAGTATGAAGAAAATAAAAATTTACCAAAAATCATTAATCATTAATCTATAGAAAGGATTCTCATGTGCCTTCAATCTTCTAAACAAACTTAATTCCTAGAAGAATTAATAGGTCAAGGATGGGATCTAAGGGAGATCTAAAATACTGGATTACCAAAGGTCCTAGTGGATAGCATAGATCTAGATCTATCTTCTCTCTAATCCTAAAAAGTCTCTATCTTTGGCTTTATATCATAAATGTTGCAAGGAAAAAGGATGATTTCTCTTGGAATAGTTGGTAAGTATATATTCTTGGAAGGATTTGGTAATGTAAGATAAAGGGAAGATCTCATGAAAAAACTAAATAAAAAGAAAATTCTAATTCTAAAAAACATTTTTAATTCCTTTTAGTAACATGGGCTATGTAATAATCTAATGATCATCTCCTATGACAAAGTTAATAGCTATGTGTAAACCTAAGGTGATAGTTATTTGTAAGCCCAAACTAATAACAAAGTCTAAGGTCAAAATATAACTAATAAAAGGAGCTAGCATAAGATCATGTAAAATATAAGCTAAAAATAAATTAAAATTGAGACTAAGTATAGAAAAAAAATATAATTTTACCTAAAATACAAATTATCCAACAAAAGTGTACCAAAACCAAAGTAGTACCCCATGTGCCAATGACCCATGCACTACTTGAAACCTACTAAATCAAAATTTCAACAAAAGAGTTAATGTTCATATGCAAAATTAAAAGAAAATCCAAAAATAATAATAATGTAAAATACATAAAAATATTAAATATAAAATAAAATATTATAAATATTCTAAAATGAAAAAGGTAACTAAAAAGGGCACAACAAGGCACATAGCTCTAATCACAAAGACATAGTTGCTCATAAAGAAAGGAGCTAATAACCATAAACATAGGTTAGAAAATAAGAGCTCAAGGGTTCAAATTACAAACATACTAAGTGTTAAGAGATATCTATAGTATGAGTGTTAGAGGGATGGTTGTGGATTTTTTATCTGGTTATTAGTTTTTGTATTTGGTTATTTATTTGATGTCTGCATATTTTTTATGCTAATATTTTTTGATGTAGAAACCATATGAATGGATATTCAAGTATCTAATGCTTGGTACCAAAAGCCTCAAGGAAGTATTTGTAATTTAATTTTCCTATTTAATCTTGAGGACCAAATCTTTGCTTTGTTTCTATCTCTCTTGTGAAACATGTGTTTGTAATAAGGAATAGCTGGAGAAGTGGATGCGTAGACTAGAATTTATACTTTTTAGGAACTTTGTTTACAGTGAAATTTTGGCATATTTAATGATATTTTATACTTTTTAATGTTCTTTGGTTTGTAGTGTAGACTTTGTAATTATCCATTCTTGATGGAGGCCTAACTTTAATTTCTATTTATTTAAATTGGTAAATGGAAATATTAATTTGAAGCTTATTATTTTGATATTATCTTTGGTATTCTAGTGTTGCAATGACTTCACATAATTGAAACACCTCAAAGAAAATTTGACTGTAAACAGGGAAACCTAGTGGCCAAAGAGGAAAACTTAAGCCCCTTCTATATAAATTTTAATTGTAATTCTAATCGGATTTGAGAGCAAAAATAAATGTTTTGATTTTCGTTTAGAATATCTATCTTGTAATCCTATTTCGTCAAAATCTTGAAGCATTCTCATTATGTAAAATGTAATTCATGGTACAAAACATGAAAAACACTGTGGATTACACTAGACTACCATAAATGAGCTCATGATGTCAAAAACATTATAAGTGCTACCCTAAATGTAAAAAATGTTGAACTTCTCTTCCTATTGTAAATGTCAAAAATACTACACTTCTCTCCTTAGCGTAAATGTTAAAAATGTTGTGTAGAATTCTGTGAAACTTTCCAAAACAAGAGTTAACATAGAAATAACAAGCTACATGCTATTAAAGAAAGAATCAAGACCACTTTTAGGACCTTTAGAGAGATATTTGGATCTTTGAACTCTCTAGAACTTGAGACTTTTTGGAGTAGTCAAAGATCTAAGAGCATGTAGCTATTTTTCCCCATTTTGACCACCAAGAGCATCAAGAACCTATTGGAGCCTCTATTTCAATGTAAATCTAGCAAGGCAACTACATCTAGGATGGTCCTAGAACACACACCATTCATTCATGCACCAAATCTTTGACAACAAATTTCAAAGAGATTTGTGGAATATTTGCAATTCCACAATATGAAAGCCACGAAGGCTTGCAGATCTATATCTTTGGAACCTTTATTTTACATATTTAATACAAAATTTGTAGCATTTTGACTATAGTTCTTTTACTTTTTATGTTAACACTTGGTTTTCTCATGGATTCGATGTTGAATTCCTTCTTTGCATGTTTATCACTTGTTTTCCTCGTTTATTCAAACTAGTCACAAATCATTAATTCATTAGGTGATTAACAAGATCACCTAAAGAATCTCAAATCCCTTTGAGGCCTATGGAACTTGAGGTTGAAACTATTTCACATGGGATTTTTTAGTTCCTAGTGCTAAATATTTCCATTATTACAATTTTCTAGTGGTAGAAGAAAGGACTTCCCTTGTTTTTTGCACCCAAGCCTGAATATAAACATGTGTTATCATTTTTCTTGTTTCATCCCAGCATCTTGAGTGTGTTAAATTCTATTTTGAGTGTTTAAGAATTAGCATTTCTTTGGCTTTCCTGTACTAGCATAAATTTTTTAGCTCTGCTGGAAATATTCCTTGTGCACCATAAATCTTATAATATGTTGCTCTTAAGCCTCTCAAATCTTCAAACTTTGCTCATGTATTCCCCTAAAATCCCAACGTTGCCTGAAAAATGTTGTGTTGAATACACTAAGACCAGTTTATGTTTCTACATTTACAAAAGCCATTTTAACATTTACAATTTACAATTTTAGTTTCCCTTGTTTTTTTACATTTACATTACAATCTCAGTTACATTTATGCTACAACCTCATTTATATTTATGCTACTATCTCATTTACATTTATGGTACAACCTCATTTACATTTACATTTACATTTATAGTGTAATTAATTTTATACATTTATACTAAACTTCATATTAATGCTATGAAAGCCTATGCCACCTTTATCCAACTTCTTGGCATTGCATTGTGTATGCCTTTTCTCTCAATTGTCTTACCATAAAACATTATCGACATGGCCTCCAACCAAGACTTTTCCTATATCTACGATCCAAAAGACCCAGGTGTGATTGAACATCATCATTCTCTTAGGCATCTTGGCTAAAGTCCCTCACATAATGAAATTAGTGAGGAATGCTACAACTTTGTTTGTGATAAGATACATGTTGCCAAGATACAATCTCAATTACATTTATGCTACAATCTCATTTAAATTTACATTTATATTTACATTGCATATTGGAAATTTATACTTACACTATAGTTAATTTCATACGTTTATACCAAACTTCATATTCATGCTATGAAAGCTTATGCCATCTTTGTCTAATTTCTTGGCTCTACATTGTGTATGCCTTTCCTATCAACTATCTTACCACAAAACATTATCAACATGGCATCCAACTAAGATTTTGCCCATATCTATAATCCAAAAGACCTAGCTATGATTGAACGTCATCAATCTCTTAAGCATCTTGGCTGAAGTTCCTCACACACTAACATTAGTGAGGAATACTGCAACTTTGTTTATGCCAAGATACACACGGCTCTGCATATCCTTCATTGTTAGAATGAGTGCAATAGATAAGCTGAGAAATTACGAAACTAAACTGTGAAAATCAAATCATTATAAAATTCATATGAAAAATTAAAACTATAACAAAACTTGAGAAAGATAAGAACTATAACTTATTCCATTATTTTTGAAAAAACATTATATTAGGCTTTTTTCACATAATAAGGTAGCTCTTCTAATTGCTTTTATAAAAAATGGAAAATAAACTCAACTAGGAGTTAAACTCAACATGATTAAGTTAAACTCATCGCAACTAATTTCTAACTACTAGAAAAAAATTTATATTTTTTTTAATATATTATATGATAAAAAATTTTAATAATTAAAAAAAGTTACTAACCAAAACAACTTTTTTAAAAAAATTTATTCAAAGTAGGAGAAAACAATTTCTACACTACACAATACTCAACATTCCCTCCTTTAGTATTAAAATTGGTTTGAGAATAGTTGAATTAGAAACTTGAAAATCTTTCTTCTCATCATATACTTTGCACATACCAATTATATTCAAAAGATAGTCAATTTGATAAGTCTACAATTGTTTAGTTAGTAGATCAGCTAATCAATCACTACTTTGAACATGTGTGGTCTTAATTATGCCCTTCTTCACTTCATGCTTGATAAAGTAATATTTGATGTCAATGTGCTTGCTCTTCTTATGAAGTATGTGCTCCTTGGACAATTGAATTCCTACTATATTATCCACCAACATAGAAATTGAAAGCTCAATTTCAAAACCCAATTGAGAAAATAACTTTTTTAACCATAAAACATGCTGAAGACATTCAGCCATAGCAATAAATTCTGCCTCACATGATGAGAAGCTCACATTAGTTTGTTTCTTTGTCTTCCAATAAATAGGATTAGAACCATGAAAAATAAAGCAACTAGAAGTTGACTGATGATCATCTACGTCTCCTCCCCAAATCAGCATCAGAAAAAACATAAACTTTTCTGTCTTCATTAATGAACTTAATGCCAAAATCAACTGTTCC
The DNA here is from genome assembly GCA_015680685.1 of Gnetum montanum. Lineage (NCBI taxonomy): Eukaryota > Viridiplantae > Streptophyta > Gnetopsida > Gnetales > Gnetaceae > Gnetum > Gnetum montanum. Next base: position 714,511 of record MNCI01026259.1, on the reverse strand, counting down.
TTTAACATACCTCAAAAGATGGTTCAAGGCATTAAGATGTGACTGCCTTGGCTCTTGCATAAACCCTGATAAAAATGAAGTTGCATATTCCAAATCAAGCTTTGCTATGACACAAAAATCTTAATGAAGCAATCATACCTTTGTAGATCACTTCATTTCAGATATAAGAATTTATACAAAAATTTGATATAACACAATGGTGAAGTTATATTCAATTTAAAAAAAAAAAACTTGTTTTCCACCTCAACAATGTCAACATTGCTGGTAATACAAACCCTGCATTTCAGCTTTCCTTCTACTTTGCAGGCTTTACAAAGATTCACTCCTGTTTTCCCAGATGATTGCATTAATTCATCCCTCTGAAGCCAACTCCTGCTCCACCTTTCTCGGTCCTGTCACTTAATTCCGCAGAACTCATTTACAAACCTGAAATTCCTTTCCAGAATTGACTGTTAAATTGAAAACCCTTTCCGTAATTGACTGATGTGTGAAAATGTGAAATAAGTTTTAGAAATCAATTTTACGTACTTAGCTTACCAAACTAACAAATGATAATTGCTCTTACTAGTTTGTTAAAAAAATTTTGCTTCCTGTTCAGCACAGGCACCCATGACGACGGGCTAAAAGTTGACGTCACAATGTAAACAGAGTAAATGCACCTTAGCAATTCAATTAAAGTATTTTCATGCCAAGTCCATGATATGGATGGCAGGGTATTATTCTACAAACAGATTCATATCTACCGTCACTGTCCTAACCATTTGTTATGTCCTCTAGGCCTTTACTGGATCTATGTTCTATCCCAGGTAGGATTTGTAACTTTACAGTTAACATCATCATCAAGTTTTTATCCCATAAACATGGGCAACAAGTTATTCGGCTTAAAAGAGTTTAATAAGGTATATGGCACTTACTATGCAAGTTGACATAATTAAAATAGGTGGAGTACCCTAATAGATGTACTACGTGGAGTATGATAAAATAGGTGTCTAAATCGCAGCTGTGTAACCACTATTGCCAGTTGCCTGGCAACATTGTCCACTAAAAAACACAAATAAAAAATATCATTGTAAATAACACTGCAGTTTTATGATAGATGGGTTACATGGAAGAAAGATTATAGCTTCTATAGTTTGAATAGAAAGAAAAAGGGATTTTAAAAATTAATTTCTAATTTTGAAAATTTATTTAAAGTTGACAATAGTTTATATTAAGTATTTTTAGATATTTTTTGAAAGGATAACAAATACGTTTTCCTTTTTACTCCAAAGTTACATATGAGATTATTACAAAAAATGATTTTAATCATACAAAATTCAATAAGGCCTAGCAAACACAATTATCATGCCACATTTAACGAGCAAAATGGAAGATATTTAGGGAGTTCCTACCTTTCTAAAAATTTGTATTTTTTAATGGTGTCTTATTCATTAAGGTCTTCCTATCAGCACTTGTCTTAAATATATCAGAATTGCTTCTCTTCAATATCCTCTTTGTGGAAGTGAAGACTCATTTTCTCAATTTTTTGTCCTATTGCAAGGCATGTTTTGAAATGGACATCCAGAATTTTTCTACTAAGCATTCTTGCGATTATTTTTGGTAATCAACCAACTTTATCTACTTTATTTCTTTGCATTTGAAAGTGTCTTTAACCACTTTTTATTTACTCTATTTGGAAGCTTTGGTATGTAGTTATTTTACAGCAGCAAAAACATAATTATGATTGTTTTTCAAAAGTTAATATCAAATTCTCAAAGATGTCGTTTTTCAGCTACAACTTCAAGCAAAAAAGTTCCCAAAAAGCTAAACAATTATTTTATTTCCACCAGTATTTTTTTTTTTAATATTTCGGAGGCTCAAGGATGGAAGCTATTTGTTCATTTTTCCTTATTGATGCATTATTTTGTCTTTAGAGAGACTTTTCCCTTCTCTTTACAAGGAAACCTTTAATAAAAAGTGAAAACCATAAGGGCACTTTTAAACAAGGGCAAAGCTTGATCCTTTTTTTACCCTAGAGGAGAGGTTTTTCAAGATTGGTTGTAATGATGAAAAGGTGAAAAAACATCCTTAAAACTGTAGGCTTTTTCTTTAGGCTGTTGATTTGTTTCTCTAAAATTTTTCTTAATATTATTATTATTTACATTTTTTGGGATCCAACACCTCATCATGGTAAATAAGTGCATTGGACAATTTATTAATCAAAAGCTGATATTTTAGTGGTGAAATCTGTAGTTTGATAATGGCCTATTGAAGGTTCAATCTCAACTGCTTTTTACCCAGAATCCTCGGTTTTTAATCCAATCGAACTAAACTTAAATTAAATTAACTAAATTACGAATGATGAGGCTGAGCTCCGGACCTGAACTGAAAGTTTGAGGCTACGATACTTTCCCTCGGCTTGAAGTTTTCAAAAACATGGGACTTATGAAAAGATATTCAGTTTTCGATGCTGGAAAACTTTCTTTCATTGTATTTGTACCCATGATAACCCAGCAATGGTGTTCGGGCAGGATCCGGACGGGTCGGACAGTGTTCTTTGGTAGCATCCGACGGAAAATTTAAAAGATAAAGACTCAGCTTTACACAAGAATTTTGAACATGTAAATTAGGTTTTTGGTAGACAGTCTACCATAGTAAATAGTCTTCGAATCCTTTGCCTAAATAAAGATAAGCTTATCATAGATAAGGACACCAATGAAATAATAGAAATTTGATTTCTCACCAAGATGATGAGCACTGAGCACTGATTACTAATTAGAATCCTGATTTTGGAAGGCAAATCGAGAGAAATGATTAGTGGGTACCTTGAGATTGTTAGCGTTAATCCAGAAATGGGTGGTGGCAACCATCTCCAAGAACCATTGTTTGCCATGACCTCTTTGCTTTGACACGACCATGAAATGTCTCCAACCAAAAGTTCTCTCCAGAGCTGTCCACTTGGAGCCTAATACCCATGATACATAATAACGCCGTCGTTAATTTTGCCTCTGATTTGAAGAAGAAAATCAATTTCTCATCCTCAAAAGAAATATATAACCTGTAATTGTATCAAGGTCAACAGGGTTCTTCTTGTGAAATCCCCCTTTGCCCAGCCTTCCTTTTCCCTCACATTTATCACAGATTAAATAACCAGTCCCTGATTTTATTTAAAAAGGTTCTCAGGAATAGGAAACATATAAAATCTTACAAAGAGATTTTGTTAAGTCACCTTAGAAACAAGGGGGAAAAACAGCAAAAGAAATAAAGACACCAGAGGTTTTACTTAACTGGACAAAATTGCAGAAGAGCTCACCTGGACAAGGTCTGCAAGGGAGCTGGGAATAGATTGATTCCAGAGGTTTCACATAAAAGCAATGTGGTTGATTTACTGAAGCAGCCTTGCATTGGCGTGTAGACTTAGGAATCCTAAGCACACAGCCAGGGAAGCCTAAAGTTCGGCAGCAACTGGCTTCAATCCCCCCAAACAGGCATGGATGTAAGCACATGATTTCCAAGCATTGGCAGCTATCTAGCATGCACCCACAAATCTATTATGACCGTACAAAAATGAGTGGATATAACCCGTTACATCACACTGAAATGCAAAAAGCCATGGTTACGATATACGACCCTTTTTCTGCTAATATCTCCCGCACCATTCTATTCAAACTCTAACGTGAAGACTTTCCAATAGGTGGATAAATTTCATTAAGATTCCACAGCTTGCTTTTTTGTCTCCCTTATTTCCTAATATTTAATCATCATATAAATGCTCGAACGTGACATCTGCATTATCTTAACAATTTTCCGGAAAAAAACTCAAAAACAATAATATATTAAGACAAAATGAGAGCTAAGGTCCAAAAATTACAATTGCGAGGTCCAAGCCGGATCCAAATCAAACTGGGTAGGCCCAACTCATACAAAGTATTATTTACGTGGCCTTCATGGCTTAGTCAACATTTTCCATTCTACAAAGCCTAAGGATGATGACACGTCATAGTGTTGCAACACCAATGCAATGGCAAGTACCTAACGACATGGCTACAAAGCATTGGCAGAGTCATCAAAGACAAGGATCCATAAGAAAGCAACAAGATTGAGGTGCTTCCTATGCTAGAGGTTTATTAGCTAGAGCCCACAATATAGATAGTAAGTGGGCAGGTCTTCAACATGCATGCCAACCCTTTATTGATTGGTTGGGACAACAAGACTAGGAAAGGAATCAATTAAGAGGGATGTGCAATAGGAACCAAATGGCCCAATGGAGGCATTGTAAACCCAGAAGAGTGTGACGTTGTGAGCCACAATATGACAAACTTGTAGATAGCATAAAGACAAACTTGTAGATGGCATGAACTACTTAGTGCTAAGGTTCTGGAAGGGAGGCAACATTGGTGTCACCTAAGTAAGGCCTCTAAAGAAACCAAGAGCCACTTTGGGCCCAGCAGGTGTGCTCCTCACAATTCTTTTCCTAGTTGTGGGGAACTTGGTGACTCTCATAATGTCTGCCTCTTTAGCTAAGATAGTTTTCTCATTGACCTAGAAAGTGGACTTGTTCCAGGTACAAATGGTTGTGGATGTAAGACCAAGTAGCAAAATGATGAATATAGACAAAAAACTACATCCAACCCATAGCTGTGAAGGCCTCACAAGCCATGAAGGCATAGATGTCAAAGATGTTCATAGGCTCACAACACACAATGTGATGGCTCATCGTGGAAGGGAAAAGTGGGTCAACACAAGAAGGCTTCAAATATTTTTGGTTGGTGGGTTATTCCTTGGATGATCCAAATCTTTTCAAGGTCCACCTCAATCCCTTTGTGCCCCAACATAATGCCTTCCTAAACCATGAGATGGCTCTTTTGCCAATTGAGCTGAAGATTAGTCTCCACACACCTTTTAAGCACTTACTCAAGGTGGTCCAAGGCTTGCTTGAATGTAACGCCATAGGTGGAGAAGTCATCCATGAAGACTTTCACCTCACTACTAATCTGTTGCTGGAAAATGCTTAGGACCAAGCATTGAAAAGTTGTGAGGACATTGCACATACCAAAGGGCATCTTACAATATGCAAAAGTCCCCCAGGGACTTGTGAATGTTGTTTTAGCCTAATCCTCAAGGGTGATTTGGATTTGGTTACAACCACTATAACCATCTAGGAAGCTATAATAACAATGCCTAGAAATAGTTTCTAACACCTAGTCCACAAATGATAATGGAAAATGATCTTTGAACATCACCATGTTCAATAGCCTGAAATCAATGCAGACTTGCCGCTTGCCACCTTTCTTTGGCACAATTACAAGTGGGCTAAACCACTCGCTATTCGTAATTGGATAGATGAATCTTACCTTGAGGAGTTGTTCAATTTTCTCTTTGATAATCTATTTCAATTTGGGATTCAACCACCACTGCGGCTACCTCTTTGGCTTCATGGTTGGATTAGGATAGATGCAATGCTATCATATCCTATGATCAATCCCTATGAGTTCAAGACATGACTAAGTAAAGGTTGTTGGTCATTTGTTGACCACCTTCAATAGCATTCTTTTCTACTTAGGAGCAAGGTTGACATTGATTATCATTAGCTTTTCGTTTTTCAAACATGCATGTTCCATGCCAGTAGGTAGAGTTTTCAACTCTAAAGGCTCCTATTTAAAACTATTAGGGATCTCCAACTCTTCCCAATTGGTATCATCAGGTTCATCATTGAAGAGTTTGTGATGAACTTGCTCCAATTCATCCATGCCTTCAACATAGGCACAAGTTAGGCTCTCAGTAGGTTTCATGCAAAGTGTGTTGCTTTCAAAATTAGCTATCAGCCATTGTGTTTCCTCATATTTTGCAACTGCTACATATAGGTACCTTTGGATTTTAGATTCATCTACACACAGTCTACATGTTTTGATTGATCTTCTTTTAATAGACCAGAGTTTCTGCATATAGTGACACCCTATATCACTGTACACAATGCATGGAACTCACTTCTTCTTGATCTTTCTGAATGTATTTTCCTTGAAAATATTCAAGGAAAGATCTCTAATACCCATTGGTGCATCAATAGTGCTCAACCAAGCCCTTCCCATAATGATTAGGAAGTCCCCCTTGCAATTGTCAAGTTTGATTACCAAGAAATCGGTAGGATATGACCACCCATAGATAGTGGTCACAATGTCCTCCACTAGTTCCAAGGGAATAATGATGGATTGGTCTACTAATTCCAAATGGATATTACTCTTTTTAAGAAGAGGCACATTCTACGAGTTGTACATTTTGTGGGAAATTAGATTAACACAAGAATTTGAATCAAGAAGAGCCTTACATGGCTCATTTCCAGCAATTTACAAGTAGATGAGAGGATTTCTAGGATCAGCTCTTTTCCTAGGAAGGTTACCAGTCTTGATCCAATCAGATATAGCGTAGGTTAACATGACAATGCGGATCTTGGGAGGTGTTTGGTTTGAAGGGCTCTTGAAAGGAATGGATGTAGAGGATGAAGGAGACATAGGTGACTAACTGCATAAGTAGGTGAGGGTTTTGTAAGGCTATTGGTTTGGAAGAATGGTCTTTTATGAGATTTGAGTTCTAAACCACTCAACTGGGAAGCTAACTGTAAATTAATAGCCCTGGTAGTGTTAAGTTGCTACGGTTGTGCAAGAATTTCACCCTACATGGATGAAGTAGGTGGTAATTGGGTTGAGGGTGGAGGCACATGTATTGAAGGATGAGGAGGGTGATAAGGATATGGGGATTCCCCTCTAGAAGATGGAGAATGAGTTCTATAATACTTTGGAGGGTAGTAATGATGCTGAAAAGAAGCATGACTAGAAGAGTCATGTGGAGACATGGGTTATTGAACATAGTACCCATACAGATCTGGATACCTGTAAGGGTACGATTGCCTTGGTGGTGGCATCCCTTACAACTATAGATGTTGCCACTATTGATACTACTCATACAATTGTGGTGGGGCTCTACTTGGATAATAAGATTGTCATTGTTGGTGGAATTACTTTGGGTTGCCTTGAGGATAAGACAACCTTCTAGGTGCTTGCCTTCATTCTAGTCTAGGATTCAGAGCATACACCCTAGATTCCTATAAGTGTCACACAATAGGGCAACATCGCTTAGGATGTTCATATTGGTAGATGTCACACGCACCACCATCATCTGATTCTAACTCCACAATGTCTTCTACTGTCGTAGCTTTGCCCTTACCTTTTTGGTAGGTATGTTAAGCTTCTTTTCTTCTCCTGCACTCATGATCACCACCTTATTCTTTGGATTCTTCTATAATTTTTAAAGTAGTTTGAAATTTTTCATCCAAATATTCCCACATTTTGTCAACCTCAGCCAAAATTTTAGACAGATTTTCAAATTGGTAAGGTTTTTCATTGGACCACTTAATGAAGTGGTGCCTCCCCCTTGCTATCATAGAAATGGACCTCCCTTTTTCTGATTTAAGGATACCAATTATACTTCTCATCACATTCCTATTTTCTCAACTCACCTTCTTCTTTTGCAACTTGCTCAATCAACCTTTGAATCTAATGGGCTCTTAGTTATGATAGTCTCCATTGGGCATAGACCCCAAGAGTTCTCCTCATTTCTAATCAAAGCCCATCTATGATATGAAAAAGATACTCTCGTTGAGAATAACCATGGCGAAGACATTTGTGCAAAAGGAAATAATACCTACCCATGGCTACGTCCAAGGGTTCATGTGTTTCTTGTTGCCATTCTTGGACTTGCTTTCTCAAATTGGACACTTTAGAGTACATCTGATATTTTTCATTGAATAGCTCAAGTATTGTGCTCCATTTGCAAATTGATTCTAGCTCCAAGAAGTGGTGCCAACTTTCTACTTCTTTTATGAGTGTCCTGGGAAATAGCTTAAGTTTTTGCTAGTCATTTTCTATGTTCTGCAAAGCATAGGCATCATGAAAGGCTTGAAGATGGGTTTGTGGATTTGAGTTATATCCCCCCTCAAATCCATGGATATTGCTCATATTCAATTGCTTGATTTTGTTATCTTTCACATGCCTGGTTGGAATTCTGACTACCTTTGCAATGTTTAGCACCTCAAGTTACCAACAAAGGTTTGTCATCATCATGATTTTGATGATGCCTATGATATCCCATGCTATCCCTTCATTCATGGAAGGTTCTACAATCATTGTCCTACCATTCACCTTCATCGTGGTTTCATCCCCTACAATTTTGATCAGAATCAGAGGAGGAAGAAGAAGATGTAGATGAAGAGGGAAAAAAGGAAGGAGCATTGTCATCACCACACTGTTTGCCATCTCTTCTCTGCTTGTCACGACCATGATCATCAGGTTTTCTATCATCATGATGCTTGCCTAAGCCCTTGCTTTGACTCAGACTCTTGTCTAATCCTAGATTGTTGATAGTGGACTACAAATTTAGGTTCAAGCCCCCATCACAAGGGTCAAGGGGTGGAGAATCTTCATGTTAAGTACCCCCATAGGAAGGATCCTCATTGTCATTTTGGTTCAGCAGGAACAAGGGGTTAGTGAACCATTTCTTCTTCATAGCTTCATGGTGATTCTCGTGGTGCCAATCTCATTTGCATTGTGTTTCTATGGGATGATAGTCCTGATAGTCATGGTCCTGCACAACATATTCATCATGAAGATCCTAGATGCCCAACCTCTTAAGAGTTTGAAGCAACATCCCAAGAACAGATTGGTTGAGAGGCAACACAACATTGCCCTCCATATCTCTTCACGATAGTTGCTCATCCTGATGCAAGATGAAGGTGAAATTAGGTACAAACTCGTCTAGATGAGTGTACATCACTTTGAATTCTTGGGGCATTTCCTGTTTTGATTCATCATGCTTGTGAGAAGAAAACATTTGGATTAGAGAAAAATTTAGTGTGCTTAAATTATAATTATTATTTCCAAATGATTGTGACCTTAGGGTTTGTTCCAACGATTTTAACTAATATTTACTAAATCCTAGATAATGCACATATCAAACTTCAAGTCCTTGACAATGGTGCCAATGATGAGCAGCGAGTAAACCCTATGCCCAACAATATAAGTCACTAAGCATTCACGCATGATTTGGTCGAATTTCATGGACTTATAGCCTTCTAAGTACACTGGTCTTCAAGAAGTGAAACTAACTATTGCAATTGTTGTCTTCCCAATTACACTTGTGAAATGTAAAGGTATGGTTAAGTCCAACTGAGGCATATGGTTTTTATCATTTTTACGTTTTATGCTTTAGGTCACCTAAGAATAAAGAATAATGAATACAATAATTTAATTGCTAATTTAATCTAACTAGCTAACATTTAACTAATCCTAACATAAGCATTCGTTCCCACTTTCCATACACATCTTGAACACATTTAATGCTAGTGGGTTACCAAATGTTAAGCGTTATTGGGATTACCAAGTGCCAAGCATATGCTCGAAGTGGTCATACTTATGTGCTTAATTAATCACTATTTAATCTAGCTTAATTGATTATTGAATTACTTAAAGCATTAAAGGAAATTGCATAAAACATTAAATGCATAAATAAACAATTAATCTATTTCAAAGTGCTGCAAGGTTTATCAGAAAGCTCATCTTTATTGTTGCACATACTATTGTGCTTAGGTATAACAATGCTTGAATAAAGACTTGTACACTCTTTGACTCCTACTGCGGGCACTTAGAAAAATATTCTAACTTTCAAATGACAAAACTATAAGAGATTTGCTACAACTATGACAAAAGATGCCATAAACACGACAGGTGAGCATGTATTTATATGCAAAAATAGACATTGTGTCGATGAGGCCATGTCAACACATCAAATCCCACGTCGACTCATCACCTATGTTCCTTGATTTTCCTCTAGAGTTAAAAACTTTCATTTCCTTAAATGTAGTTTCTTTTTCCTAGGTCTTAGATCAACAAGTGTTTGAGGAACAGAAGGCTAAATACAAAGACTTACCAAAAGAGGTTTACCTTCTTCAGGTATGAGTAGGCAAGCTTATGCAAGAAGTTGTTAGTTTAGGTAAAAGCATTAAAAGCTAAATTTCCTTACAAAGCTAAATTGATTATTGAATTACAAATAAATCCTTGAAAATAAATTGATTATTGAATTACAAAGCATTAAAAGCTAAATTAATCCTTACAAAGCTTATTTTGTTGTCAGTATTTTCAACATTTATTTCCTTACAATTTGCCAATAAGATTGGTTTTATTTTTGTATTTTTTTTTAATTTTCAGTTTGGACTCATAAATACTTTGATAGTTGAAATAGGGATATCTTAAACAATTCCACCTACTCCTACATTGTGATTTCACCTTAAAAGAGCATTTTAATTTTCTCTATATAGTAGTTTGCATTATAACCTTCTTGTATTTAATGCTTTCTCTAAGTGTTGCTAAATTTTAAATTAAGTGCCATTTCAAAATTACTTATTTATCCATCACCAATTTAATAATAATGCTTAACTAGTTGAAACTATTCCCAGGTTTTCGTTCCCATATGGTCGACGTCCTAGGTGATGGTCACTTTAAACAAGATAATTCAAAAGGTGTTGATTATAAACAAATTTCATGCATCAACAATTGCATATATCAACTCCACATACTAACTAGCCCTCACACATCCCTGACCACAACCCATGCACACACATAACCAAACATCATACTATACCAAAGGGCCCTATGGCAAGGTATGACATTGGTCCTACCATCCTCTTCACATATTTAATTTTGGAGGAGAGGCCAATCACCCATTGTCCTTTGTCATAGTAAAATAATGTTATGGTAGTAAGGGTGAGGGGGAACTCTTTTGGTCACATTTGTTTATTTGCTAGACTATGCCATGGTAAATAAATAATGATCATCATAACACTTCGGATAAAAGATGAAAATTTTCATTAAAATTATTATTTGCCAGAGTCCAACTAGTTAGGCATGAATTGAAAATTCTACATATCCCAAATGATGTTTTAGTGGTTAAACCAATAAGTCATAAGACATGTTTTAAGTTTAAAAACTTATAATTCTCAAGACAAATCATTTTATACATTAAAAAAATCTATCTTTAGAAATTTCATTAGAGATATCCAGAACAATCCATTTTCGGATCATCTTATTCACCGATGAGTTGTATCTTTAGAAATTTCTTCGGAGGAATCCACCTCACTAAAGATTTTCTGGATTTTATTATTTTATTCACCAAAGAATTCAAACTTCAGAAAATTCATCGAAGAAATTGACTTGTTTTCAGCTTCGACTGTTTTTTGTTTTTTAAATATTTTGTTGGAAAAAGCCTTTTGGTTTCTAACTCTATTTCGGTTTCATTCTCTTTTAAGTTTCGATTCTTTAGCTCCGTTTTCAGCTCTTATCTGTTACTTTTGGGAAAAATCCGTTTGTTTTCCGGCTGGATTTGTTTTATTTATTTATTTATTTACCTTTATCGTTGAATTTATTATAGTCGCCTAGTTTCTTTTCTGTTTTAGTTTTTCGAAAGCATTTGCAAGTGGTTGTAATGTGCCAAACACGACGGTAAATGTTTTCTACGCCGGATTGCATGCAGTTTCATACGCTTAAAAAATAACGATGAAAGAGGAGAAACCTTAGTACACAAAGAATGAACTGACGAAGCTCGATGTAGCAGATTGACAGAAAAGCAAAAAGAGAAGAAAATAAAATACAAGATGTTATGTGGTCTTGGGTCGGAGCATATGCCTTAAACTACAATCTGGATATGCAGTTGCAATCAATCTGTATACGCAGTTACGCACCATGCTCATTCTACTAAAAGGAGATGTGGACCGGATTCATCATGCTCCGCCAAATCGCTAAGATTCAATAAAAAAAACCATCACTGTGTTGTTGCAGCTGCAGAAACCAGTCATGGGGATGCTGCTGGATCGGAGGCACATCAAACAGAATCCTGCTCAAATCCGAAGCTAATATACAGCTGCTGTTGCAGCAGGTCTCCGTCTCTGATTTCATCAATAAATCAGTGACAGGTTGTGAGCCAGACAGAGAAGAGACAGAGGTGGAGGCAGAAGAAGCAGAAGCAGTCTGAGACTGTTTGGAGACACTGTCGTGTTGGTGTTGGTGGTGGCCGGTGAGGCGTTGAACCAGAGACATGAATTCATGAGGAAGCGCATGAATGATCTCAGGAGGTCGCAAATGGATGATGACAGGAGGTGCCCGCTGCTGCTGCTGCTGCTTCTTCTTCTTCTTCTGCTCTACTGCCTTAGCCTTACTGGGCATGGGCCTGGACTTGGACTTGGATTTGGATTCGGAGCTCATCATCATTGCTTGCCTGCTTGAATATTGAGAATTGTATGAGATATATTACAGAAAGAGAGGCTGCGGAGGAAGTCAAGGAACATGGTCTGAACAAAGAGGGAGTGACTTGAAGCAGAATTTATGGTGTCCAAGTCAACGAATACGCGGTGAGAAGCCAATCGTCACTCGTTTGTGTTCATATCATGAATGGAATCTGAAGAAAGGGCTAAGCCTGCGCAAACAAAAAATCTTGAAATTCAAAGTGACGTTTTGCATGGTCAAAATTGTAGCCAATGTTCGCGGCGCAGGTACTGCTGACAGTGCCTGTGCAATAATAACGCGGGTCCGAGGAGGCGTTGACGTTGACTGTAAGATGCAGCACAGCCCAGCACTGGACTTGCAGTAGAAGAGACGAGAAGCTCCAGTGCATTTTGCTTTTTTCTTTGACGCAGACATGAGCAGCCGCAGTAACTATAGTAGTAGCAGCCAGCGTGGCAGACACAAAAGTCCCCACCGCACCTTCTTGACTTTGGATTTTGACTTTGAATTTGGAGGTTTTTACACTCTGCTCTTCATTGTCCCTCTTCACTGTCCCTTTCGATTCCCTGGTCCTAACCATATGCTAATCCATAGAGAAGTTCTCAATCTCCCTCTTTCCCTGGTCCTAACCATATGCTAATCCATAGAGAAGTTCTTAGTCTCCCTCTAGAATTCACAATATGAAATAGACAAGTAAGTCATCAAAGTTGTTAGTTATGTTGTATTAAAAGTTGGAACCAAACTACAATGTATTTTGTGTCTATGCTAAAAATACACTACACAATGTATTTTCCAATTCTAATAACCTAGACCCATCACATTTTCCCTACACAAGGTATTTTTCAATATGCTGGCCTCACAACATATTTTTCCTACCCAAAGGAATTCCTTTTTTTACACTGTAAATACATTGTATAGCATATTTTTGTCACACATTGCAAAAATATGCTAAGGTTTATATTGTCAAAAACATGCTTAGTGCAAGAAATATACTACAACAAGCAATACGCTAGACCATGCTCACATGAATCACGTGTGCTCATGTTAACCATGTGACCTCAACTTATTTATACTAGGTCTTACACCTTATTGAAGACTTTTTTTATAGCGGTTGCAACATCTTAGCAATTCTGTGAGATACTTTTGGTACTATTTTAGGGCATCTTTTGGCAACTTCTAGAGATCTTTACTAACTTTGCATTAGCTAACGATCTCCTTGAGTTTCAAAGCAGATCTTCATATCATTAGATTATGCCCAATCTATGACTTTTGAAGCTTGTGCAAACTGTGTAGCCTCTATTATCTCTTTTGTAATCAAATTTATACTTTATAAATCCATTTTGTACCCTGATTACTATAAATTTGCATTTGTTTCTTTTATTTCCTACATTTGTTTACCTATTTCCGATCAAATCCATTAGATTCGAAGTATTTACATGCTTATTTCACTATGCATATCTATCTGTAATCCTTTTGAGTAACAAAGTTCATAGGTGATTGAGCATTTTCCCAAACCATCTAAGGCACTTAGATTATTAAACTTATGAATTTCGGTAAAATTGTAACTAGGGATTTTCAAAGTTTTCATCATTACAAGTTTTGGCACTAGAAGAAGGGCCTTAATCTCTTTTTCATTATTAGCATATTTAAAATCTTATTATATTCCTTTAACTGGAACATATTTTCCTATAGTTTTCTCTTAACATTTTCTCTACAATTCTAGTTTAAGCTAAGTATGATCTTTGAAATTCTTGCTACTATCTAATTATTCATCAATGTTTCGCCGTGAAAATTTTCATTGTAGATTTAGCATATTTTGTATTTGGTTGATCTATAATTAGGTGGCCTTGGTGGTTGATGAGCAATGGGTATACCCCCTATGCCCAACCATATGAATCACAAGCATTCATGCACAATCCAGTTGAATTATGTGGATGGAACTAGTTGTGCATATAGATTGTTAAGCATTGATTGCAGTTTGCTATCTTCCCACTTGGACTAGAAGTAGCTTTTTCACGTATGGTTTAGTCCAAAGTGAGGCATATGATGGTTGATGTTGTTTTGGCCATATGCTAATCTTAAAAATAATAGAGAAATTAATTATTTAATCTAATTTACAATGGAAAGTAAAGTCTAAACTAGCCTATGGGTGATGAGTGTCTATTCCTAGCTTGTTGTACATGTCTTGAACCCATGTATCCACTACAAGGATTACCAAGCGCTATGCTACTTGGTGAACCAAGCAATAACACTATTGGGATTACCAAACAAATACATGTTTGCACTCGAAACTGGTTGTGCTCATTTTGCCAATTTATTAATATGTGTGAAAACATAAATATTAACTAAGTACATGGAATATAAATTGCATGGAAAGTAAATTTAATCTAAGTCAAAGTGCTATAATGAATAAGAATCAATCTTGATCTTATTTCCATTCATGAAATGTGTCCAGGTATATTGCCACTTGAATAAGATGTCATACAACTGACTTAGATCCAAACTATAGGCACTCATTGATTGTTCTCTAAGGCTATGAAATAAAACTACAAGGGTTTAGCTACTCTATTAATCAAAAGATGCAAAACATGTAGTGAGAGCATGCATATTTATAGGTAGATGTAGATACTGCATTGACGCATCATCCCATGCATCAACGGGATCATGTTGATAAGTACACATCAACACAGCAATGACATTGTAGATGCGACATAGTATTTGCAATGTAGTAACTAGCAGACACATTGACAAGGATGCTACAATGCAAATGTGATGTAGCATCTACAACATCACATCTATGATATCTCATCCAACCGATGCTTCATCATACCTCTAGGACTAACTCAAGTTAATAGGATAGGACTGAGTTTCCTTTACAAGAAATTGGAAAAGTATGGGATTATTAACTGATGCTAACTACTAATTGAATTTGAGTGCTGCATTAAAAATTTTATTCAAGTGAATGTATTACAAAATGACAAAATAACAAAAAGATTGGACAGACATTGAAGATTACAAAATTTGCAAAGGTCTTCAAAAATTTGCTGAAGATGATTCTTCTTGTTATCGCTAAATGTGGTAGATTCTTTGGATATGTAAAACATTCTTGAAGGGTGGACTAAAACTTCTTCTCATCATCCCATGGATTAAGCAATCATGTGATGTTTGAGCTGTTATCCTCTATGTGCTACTATTTGTCCATGGTCATATCCTCCATTATCCCTCTCTTAGCTTTTCTTCCATGCCTGGTAAAAGAACTTCTTTCTTAGGCATTCCTTTTAGCATCACTTGTAGTCAACAAAGGATCAACATTAGTTTTGGTAAATTTTCCTTAATAATTAACCCTTTTTGAATCCCTTAGCTTGCATTTAAGCACAAGGTGATGATAGCATAATATGCCCAAGGCTATGAGGTAACTAAAATAATTAAGCTATTCACCTTATTTTGGTCAATTACTATTACTTACCATAATGTTCTAAAATAGGATGTTAGAAAAATTTCAAAGCAAACATCCCTAGCCCCAATGACTAATAGACGTAACTCTAGAATCGCACAAGTTTCCAAACAATGAAAACCAAAGGTCTAATTTAGAAGATGGCCAAGAAATTTTGAATTTGAAGAAGATTTAAATAGAAAAATAGGAAAAAATTAATTGAAAGGTATGAGAACTAGTCCAAAAATTATGCATAAATTTAAAGAAACTGTTAATGATGTTCTAGAAGATGTGAGGTTTAGTTCAAAGCCATGATCAATTAGAGTTATACAAGTGGATCCTTCCCAAAGCAGGCTCTTGTCATAATGCCCTTGCATAACCACTTCTATAGATGTTCATGGACACCCTAGAAGTTAAATTTAGACCATGCCTTTGTTCCAAACAACATACAACTGCCTTGGTTAGGATGTTGCACTATACTAAAAAAAAACCATTAGGCTCATAATCACATGCAATAGTGATGTGAATAATGGGATGAGAAGGGATTGTAGAGATGGGAATGTAAGGTGCTTTACCATGTCTGCAATAGGTTCTTATGTCAAGTGTGATTAAAATGACCAGCATACCTATCCATCCAAGTTTTAGACCAAGTTCATACCATTAATAGTGATCTCACAGTGATGTGTTCCTTCTTGCCAATTATCATGAGTCCACAACCAACACAAAGAATAATCATCACTCCAAAAAGAGAAGAAGGAAGAAAGGGCCTTAGTTAGAGGGGCACCTTCAAGCATAGGTAACATGTCTTGATAGCCCCATAACTAGTGCTTATAGCCTGTTATTATGTCTAAGGGATGTGCTTTAAATTTCCATTATTATTATTTTTGTGTTTAAAATTTTTTTGAGATGGGAACAACACCATGCAACGACATAGCTTCCTATTTATTGGTTGACAGAGGAGTAATGATATGTTCCTCAAGGAGTCATAAATCACACGAAGGAAGTAAAGAAGAGAACCCAAAAAATCCCCTTAAAGGTCACACCCTTACCATTCCCACTTGGTCGTTCACTCTTTGTTCAAGGTACAATGATCATTAATTAATTTTAGTTTCATGAAAGAAGAACCAAATTGTTTCCATGATAAATATATTTTATTTAGAGAATTGAAGGGATGGATANTCCATGATAAATATATTTTATTTAGAGAATTGAAGGGATGGATAAGTTGGTCTCACTACTCTACACAATTACTTACCCAATCATCTTGATAACATAACACAAAAACCCAACACATAGTGTTGACTTTTGCATCATGACGGGCAATATTATTAACGAAAACATAAAAGACATTCATAAACATAAAGAAAATGACTTAAGAAAATAAAAATATTAAGAAATTGAAAACATATTAATAATTTGAAAATGTGGAAAGAGATAGGGAAATGATAAAAAATTGTAAAACAAAAAGGTAAAAAACACTTATTAGTTCTTGAACCAAAATGAGGCATCTCCCCGATGACTAATATTATGGCTGTACATTTGAGAGATGCATCGCATAATCCCCTAGTTATACACCACCTATTTCTCATTGGTCACCATTATTGATTTAATTAATTACATGGTAGCACATCTAACATTGGTGATAGACTCATTTGGATCATTTGGAGATGTATGTTTATTTGGACTTGAAGGTATTTTTGTCTTGGGGGGTCCAAATGTGTTTACTTCTTCTTCTTGATTTTTTGTTTTAATTCCTAGGTCTTTGTGTTTAATATCCTTTCTTGATGTATAATTAGAGTGTAAGATATTTGTGTCTAAGTCCTCTATTTGGTATGTTTTCTTAAGTCTAGAACTAATAAGTGGATCAGAGGGTTCCATGCATCTTTGAAGTAATTTTATATTCTCATTTCCAAGCCACTGGGTGTCTTTTGGTTTAGTGGCTACTATGTAGACTTGGTTTTCTTACACACTTGGTCCTTAACTTTATGGTGGGTCAGTATGAGGGTTATGTTAATATGTTGAACTTCTAGTCCTCAACTACACCCTTTATCATTATTGGTAGTGATGCATGGAGGTTTCTGTATCTCCATAATGATAAGTTCATCTTTTATGTCATGTTCAAGTGGTGATGGCAGTTAGTTTTTGCGTATGATCAAAAGACATTGTTCTAGAGAGGAAGGATGTTACACTAGATTAACCTTGTGCTAGTTTAGATGTGCTAGTAGGTCTACGAGTTTTGTGCTTATGAGAGGAAACTACCTTAAAGAAAGGAAGTTTCCAAGGTTGTGGTTGAGATCTACTAGCATTATCATTTCCATGTATGTTCATAGCATAAGTGACATTCTTTTGTCGATGTTCTGGTGCCAAACCTTCTTGTGTTGTTGGTGGTGACATATAGTGAAGGAAAGTATGAGAATATTGAGGATATAATGGAGGATTAGAGGCATGAGGTGGTGATCCCATAGAAGATGTCACAAGTTTATGACATTCAGGAGAGTCGTAGTTGTGATTTGAGGTAGAGAAAGTAGAACTAGTTGGGAAATATGTTTTTGAACATAATATTTGTATGGGTCTGGTTGGCAAGAAGGGTAGTGTTGATTGTTTGTAGAGTTTTCCACTATGGTTGATAGTAGTTTTGAGCCTGATAAGAAGTCCCACTAGGATGGTATAGTTAGTTGTAGGACTTTTTTATAATTACCTTGTGAAAAATGTAATTTCCTAGGCATTTTCTTTTGTATGAACTTGGGATTCAAAGAAAAAGCCTAATACTCATGTAGATGTAGCATGACTAGGCAATAGCCCTTTGGATGGTCATATAGGTAGATGTCACATACATCATCATCTTCTATGGTTGAGTCTATAGCCTCTTCACCTACAACCATTTTCCCTTTTTGCCAATAAGTATTCTTGTAGGTTTCTTGGTTCTTTTTCCTCTTCTTGTTTTGATCACTTGATTCTTTTTATGTTATTATCTTCTCTACAGTTTTTACATAAGTTGTAACTTTATCATTCATCAAATCCCACATCTTATCTAGCTTTGCTTCAATCCATCAATAGAATTTTGTATTGGTAAGATTTGTTGTGAAATCACCTCAATGAGAACTAGACTGTTTCCCTCATCATAGGTGTGGACCCTCTTCTTTTGAAGAGTTAGGTCCCAGTTATATTCCACTACATTCTCTCATTTACATAGTTGTCCTTCTTCTTTTGCCACCCACCTGATTAGCCTTTATATTTGATGGGCTTTCACTTTGTATAATCGACCTTGGGCACAAATCCTAAGGGTCTCTCTCATTTTATTACGAAGTCCATCTATGATGTGGAAAAGTTGCTCTTTTTATGGGAAATCATGGCCTAGAAATCTATGTAGTAGAGAATAGTATTTATTTAAGGCCACATTCAAGGATTCATGTTTTTCTTACTTTCATCCTTGGATTTCTTTTCTCAAGTTGGACACTCTCGTAAAGGTTTGGTATTTTTCATTGAGGAGCTCTAGAATTGTGAACCATTAGTGAATGGAATCCAATTCCAATGATCTATACAAACTTTCAGCTTCATCTACTAGTGTTCTAGGAAAGAGCTTAAGCTTTTTCCACTTTTGTTCAATGTTTTACAAGGAAGAAGTGTCATGGAAGGCTTGTAAATGATGTTGTAGATTAGAATTATAGCCTCCCGTAAATTTAGTAATGTTGTCCATATCAAGCTGTTTGATGTGACTGTCCCTTTGATACCTTTGGGGTAGTTGAATTGCCTTCCTAATCTATGTCAGGTCCATAGTAGCCAACAAGGATTCATCTGTACTAGACACATCATGATGATAATCTATATTTCTATTCATTTGATTATGATGATCTTTTCTATGCTCATTTTTATGTCTTTGATTTTGCCCTTGGGTTTGATTTCTATCTTTATCTTAACCCCATAGTTGAGCTCTATTTCTATACCTATGTTCATCTTCATCAAAACTAAACATTGAAGAGCAAGATTAATATGGGGAACTAGGAGAATCACCATGGCTCCTATATCTTTCCCCATGGTCCCTTGATCTGTCTTTTCTAAGTTTAGAGGAGGTCATAGGCCTTGAGGTCCTCCTTTCTCTAGGAGTTTCTCCATCTCTTCTAAGATTATTTGTACTAGTTGAATGTAGTCCTTACATGTAGTAAGGGTGGAAATGAGCATATGAAAGCCTTGCTTGAGGTTGTTCACTCCATTTCTCTTTAGTATAGAACCTATCATTTCTCCTATGAGTGTTTTCACCATACAATGTGTTATGGGTCTTATGTGAAGAAGACATGGTTTTATCATATGTGACTTTAAATTTTAAAATTTTCTAAAAGATAAAGCATTAATACCTTTATAGTGATCATATATAATATAACTATTCTAGATAACTAGCATCATCCCCAACAAAAATGCTAATGATGGGCAATGAGTATAACCATACGAAGTGTTAACACATGATTTGGTTGAATTCTATGGATGGAACTAGTTATGCATCTAGATCATTAAGCATTGATCATAGTTTGTTGTCTTCCCACTTGGACTAGTGGTAGCTTTTTCATGTATGGTTTAGTCCAAAGTGAGGCATATGATGATTTATGTTGTTTTGGCCTTATGCTAATATTAATGATAATAGACAACTTAATTATTTAATCTAATTTACAATGGAAAGTAAAGTCTAAACTAGTCTATGGGCAATGAGTATCTGTTCCTAGCTTACCATACATGTCCTAAACCTACGTATCCACTATTGGGATTACCAAGTGCTACACTACTACAGGAACCAAGCAATAACACTATTGGGATTACTAAGTGAATACATGTTTACACTCATTCTACTAATTCATTAATATGCATGAAAATGTAAATATTAACTAAGTACATGGAATATAAATAACATGGAAGGTAAATTTAAGTCAAAGTGCTGCAATGAATAAGAATCAATCTTGATCTTATTGCCATTCATGGAATATGTATAGGTATATTGCCACTCAAATAAGATGCTGTATAGTTGACTTAAATCCATACTATGGGCACTTATTGACTATTCTCTAAGACTATGGAATAAAACTGCAAGGGTTTAGCTACTCCATTGATCAAAAGATGCAAAACACACAATGAGAGCATGCATATTTATAGGTGGAGGTAGACATTGCACCAATGCATTATTCCATACATTTATGGGATCACATTGATGGGTATGCATTGATGTAGCTATGACATAGTAGATGTGACATAGCATCTATGGTGTAGCAACTAGTAGAGATACATCGAAAAAGATGCTACAATGTAGATGTAATGTAGCATGTATGATATCACATCTATGATATCTTAGCTAACTAATGCTTCATTAGTTGTTAACTTGGTTATAAGGATGAAGCACTTAGAATATGTTGTAACATTGAAAAATATGTTGACTGTATTTTCACATTGGCTATCATGTTATGTATCTTTTCATAGTATTTATGCTAGGCTCCTAACTATTTTAACCATTGTTGAACTTTTACACTAAACACTATTGGAACATTATGTTATATGTTATATGCTATATGCTATAGGCCATATCCTGAACCCATAGTAACCTTGCTCTTTTCCCTTTTATGTCATATTCCTCCTCTATAGTTATACCAATCATCTTTTTTGATATAACCAATAACCAATCCTCTACTTGTATTTATGATCCTAAGGACACTGCTATTATCAAATGTCATAGGTTCCTTAGGTAATTGAGTTAGGACCTCATATTTTCTACAATCACTAAAGAGTTGTATAACTTTATTTGTGTCAAAAAGAGGGCTAGCCACTACATTTTATATAAAGAGATTGACTCAAAATGTGAATACAAAATAATTCATTAGGATGATAAAGAATACAGTGCTTCTTCTTATGATCAAATTCAACTTATGGAACTATACACTAATATGTTGGCTTAGTTGGTCAATGCTGATGAGGAAGTCTTAGTACAAGAAAAGGTAGAGAAATTGCATGAGTATGATAAGGATAAGTTGGATGGGTCTAGGGGTTTCTTCAAAGAAATATCTTCCATGAAGGAATCCTCACATAGCATAGTCCAAATCATATTTCCTAAAAATCCCTTGCACATCACTAATCTTCCCTAAATTTTTACTTCTCTTGAAGTCCCTCAAATTCATGTGCCAACTATCATCCCTATCTTTATTTTGATGTCCTCTATTCCATATGCAACAACCATTCCTAAAATGCATTTAGCCTAGCATGTTTCCACCATCTTTTCCCTACTAAGGCCTACTATAACCACTATTGCTTCACCATTATAACTCTAGATTCCATCACAATCTCAATTTAAACTATTTAATACATCATTGTTAATAACTATATCTTTTATATCATTAATGCTTATACCACCTGCATCATTAGTTTTCATCAAATCTATTGTGCCATAAAGGTTGGATTAGGCTTTTAAAATGATAAAAGATCTCTTAGAAGAATTGTAAAACTTCAAAATGGGTTCATCTCAAGTAATGAGAATAATGGATTTTTATCAAGATTCAATTAGTCCTCATGTGCCATAAATAATCTTGCTGTTCATTATCTCTTTACCAAACTTCACCAAATACAATGGTGAAGGAGATCCAAATACTTATCTCATTACTTTCCACTCCCTTATCTTTTATTACAATCCTAACCATACATAATCTTATGAGTCTTCCCCATGCTGTCATGGTAATACTTCATATTGGTATTATTCTAGACCCAAAGGATGAATAGCTTATTTTTATGTATTGGTTGCCCAATTTATTAAATATTTTAAATACAACCTAAAGCCACACATGATCATCTATCAACTCATGATGATGAAGAAAGTACCTCTTGATCTAGCCTAGAGGTTCATCTAAAGTTGGAGCTCTAATCTTCATGACATATCGAAACCTATTTTTAAAAGACATCTATTAGCCATTTTCGAAGGAGCTGTTAAAAACTTCATTAAATCTAAGCTCTTTTAACTTAATTCACAAACCCTAAATTAGGTATTTTCATAAATTGAAAACATGGGAAGAGCAGCTAGGGCAAGTAATAATCCTACATATATCACCTACAAGAATTAATACTTGAAGAAAAATAAAGATAAGACTAAGTAGTTAACAATTGTCATTACTATTGTAAAAGAAGTAAAGAAAATCAATCACAACACAAACCATTCTAGCCATCCACATCATTTGCACCTTCTTAATTATCCATGTCTTTTACCCCTAGCTAATGGAAAATAGATTTTCAATGTACAGATTGATCCAAGTACACCAAATTATCCATGAAACCTTATGATCTCCTTGAGAAATTGCTTAAAACTAACCTCATAGAACATAAGAAGTTGTTGAAAAAGGCTGAAACATGACATGATTAAGTTTGTAAAATAGCCATGGATCCTTCTTTAGCAACATAGGATGATCCACCCTTGTCGAAATATTTCCACCTTAAACAATTTTGCCATTATCATTAACTTCCTAGCCATGAGACTAATTTTTGTTTATCCTTGAAAGATAACCTTTAGAAAATGATTGATAGTGGGAAATTGGTCATAGATGATTCCAATTCTATTAAACCTTAGAACCAAAATTTATAAGTGTTTAAAGATCTTCTCAATATTCATGAAGATCTTTATATAATTACATATTTTACCTCTTATGATAAACCCTCTTATGCTACTAATATTAACCTATTGTTCATGGTTGAATATTTGAATTTAGCTAAGAATATTCAAGAAACATTCATCTTTTTTCTTAAATTATATAGTTGTTTATGAGTAGTAGTGATAGGTTCTATCAAGGTGAACTTTGTGACTGGAAAATAAATCCCTAGATCTACAGATTTCCTCATTGTAGAGGAAACATCTAGCTTTCATTTAATCTTAGGGAAACCATGGTTAGCTTAATTATGTGTAGTTTTATCACCAAGTCATCAAGAAATTTATTTTTCTTATAAAGGAGAGAAGATCATAATTCATAATGATAACATGGTTGTTCATTCTATTACCAACATTAATTATGAGCAAGAATCAATTTTGGAGCTCATCAAGGAACAAAAGGTCAACAATAAAAACCAAGAAGCCATTAATAAGCTTAACTCTTGGACCAAAGTTGGTGATGCATAATGAATTAATCTATCCTCCCTAGATGAGACCTAGAACCACATATCATTTAATCTAATTGACTCAAGATTTGAAAAATACAAAATCACAGAAAAATAAGTTTCCAAATTATCAAAAATTCGAAAACAACTTTGTAACTAGCTTGTTTATGTTATTTTGTTTGCCTTTGATAGTTCTTTTGTATTTACCCCTAGTATTATTTAGTTATTTATGTGATTTTTCTACATTATTTCATTTTCCTTTATTATTGTTTCTTTAATTATGTTAGCCAATGTTTTGCTTGTGTGTCTTAGCCATTTATCTACACATTATATTTTCTTATATTTTTGTGCACATCAAAAATAAAAATATTTAAAAAATAAAAACATAAAAAACAAAAACCAAAGCATTGGATAACCTAAGCTTGCTTTCATAATAGTTTTAATGATCAATACAAGTGTTACCATACAAAAATTTGGGCCTAAAACAAGATATGAAAAGACTAAGTAGCTAGACTAAATCCTTCATTGCCACTACCATTGCCATCATTACTAGGGTCCTCTTAAATATAAACATTGCAATTTTTAGCCATCATGATATGTTAGTTCACCAAAAGTTTGTACTATTTTGTCTACAAAGTAACTTGTAACTCAACAACTTATCTTTGTGTATGAATTGAAAGTGATGTTTTCAAACCTAAACCTCTAGAGTCCTTCACCTAGGCATTGCATAATGTCCTCTTTTTTTATGTTTATTGCATTGATATCCTCTAGGTTCACATCTTCCAAGAAATTTCTTGATTCTACCTTTGTCCATGTTAGAGTCTTTTCTAACCTGGCTATAGAAGTTTCCCTAAAAGTAGCTATGATTTGAACCTCTTATGATTTGCTTACCTCTAATAATTATTTAAAAGTCCTATATGCCCCTTCAACTTAAATTCCTTGGATGAATATTTTGTGCTTATACTTTCCCATAGCCTTAGTCTTACAGACTTGTTTGAACTCTTCTTTTTCAACCTTATATAACTTCTTATGCACCTTGTGTGTCTTGACCTAGTTATTTATTAAGGTATAATAGTCAATGCATTCTTTCACCTTTCACTTCATGAATTCTATTTTCAAATTTTTTTCAATATTATTTTGTAAATTAGCAACTCTCCCATGAATGACCAACCAATATTTGACCCAATCTACTTCTTTGTTGCACAACTCCCTTCTATGAGTCATCTAAGCCTCAACAAATTCTTTGGAGTCCTTCAAGTGCTAGTTCTCTTTAGTGAGAGTCTTTACCAAATATTCTAAAAGAACAAATCATTTCCAAAGAGCCTCATTCATGCATATACTCTCTAAAAAAGAATTAGTACACTTGAAAGCTAGGTTTACCACTTTTCAATATAGCTCCTTTGGAATAGTTTCCTATTCTAGAATTTCAAAAGGAAGCTCCTTAAACTAGAAAGTACCTAAAGGATCTCATCGAATGTTTAATAGTGGTTTCCAAGAAAAATACATCTTAGTCATTTAAAAAATGCTAAATAGAATTAATCTTTTACAAGTTAAACAATGCCTACTAATTATACGTACCACTTATTTTAGCCTATCTATGAGATCATCAACCATGTCTATTATGAATTCAATTTTGTTAGGCATTTTTATTCATAACTTCACTTGTAGGTGAGGGTTATTGGCATCTTTTGGGACTTGGTTCAATATGCTTGTAACCATTCAATCAAGATATTATTAGCCTAATTAACTATTTCACTACTAAATAGGCCTTATTAGTCAAGAGTGTATAACATGATTACAAAGGGAGTATGAGAGGTATGTGTTGCTTGGAGTTCCAATGAGGATCCCACTAGCATGACAAAGAAAGATGTTAAGGTAGACATCATCGACATTGGGTGAATGGAGTAAGGTTGTGTGGCAAAGGATATTAATGAGAACAAGGAGGTAGGTTGAGACATGGATTGTGCCTAGTGTGTAATGATGATGGGTGTAGATCCAAGCATAGTACGATGGATAGAGGGAAAAGAAGATTGGAGAACTTATCCCACATATTAGGCAAGGGAGGCTGAATTGGGAGTAGTAGTTTGGGGATTATTGGAAAAGGCTTTCAATAAAATTATCAGGCTTTGATTCTACCTCAAACTCATCTTGATCTTCTTTGTAATCCTCTAAGATAATCTCCTCACTAAACTCATCAACCTCTATGAGTTGTATAAGCATTTGTGCATAAACGTTAGTAAGGGGGGTTTTTTCATAAGGTGATAGGATGTATTCTTTACCATCCTAATGTATAATTTTGAATTGATGCTTAGCATTAGATTTGAACTATGGTATTAGGAGTTTGACTTGTTCTTGACATAGAGGAAGTTGTAGAACTCCTTGTTGATAACCGTGAAATTTGGATTTTTGCCCCTTTGCTAAAGTGATTGTCTTTGTTTTATGATCATGGGGTCTTTCAAGTCATAGACATGAATTGCATCTTGGGTGGAGGCCATGTATGCAAGGTCTAGTGGTAGAATGGTTGATTTATGAAAAGACATTAATTAGCACCAACGAAACTATGTGGGCTAGTGATGAGTAGCCAGTAGTCCATACACCTAACCATATAAATCACAAGTGTTGCACTAGCAATTCAGACAAATTCCATGAACTTTAGCTCTCCAAATGGACAATACTAAAGGCAGTGACTTAAGGAAATGGTCGTTGTCTTCTTAGCTTCACTGGTGTAAGTGCAAGTATACGGTTAAGTATAAGTAAAGGCACATGATTTGTATTGATTTTATATTTTATTTTAATTAATATAAGTTTGAAATAAAGTAATGAATTATGAATTATTCTAAGTAACTATCCAGTGCCTTAATCTACTTCCTAACATAAGTATCCAGACCCACCTTCTATACACATCCAAAACTCATTAAGATGTTATTGTGTTACTAACTGTTAGGCTATTGGGCAAACCAAGTGATAATACTTCTGGAATTACTAAGCGATAATGGCATGTTTGAGGTAGTCATACTTATGTGTATTAATTAATCATGTTAATTAACTAAGAACATGAATGTAAAGTACATGAATAATAAAGTGCATGAAAGTAAGCATTAATCTATTTTGAGTGCTACAAGGATTTCCAAGAACTTTTTATTTATTGTCGATACATCAAAGTATTTAGGTAAATTAATGATCAAATAAGGATTTGTACAATCGTTGAAGTCCTATTGCAAGCACTTACAAAATATTCTAACTTTTATGGTAACAAACTATAAGAGCTTAGCTACTTAATTGACTCAATGATGCCATAAATGTGCTAGGTATGTGCATTTATATAGGTAGAGATAGACATTGTGTTGATGCATATGCATCAACACATCAACCCATGCATCAAAGGGGATGTATTAATGCATGCCCATTGACACAACCCATTTCATGATTCTTCATACCCCCACGATTGAGTGAAAACTTATCCTCAAGCAAGCAAAAGCAAGATTGAGCTTATTATAAAATTGGGAAGGCATGAAATCATAGACTAATTGATCCTAAGTTCTCAATTGTATAGAATTATAATAATTACAAAAATGGATGTTTAGGAGACCAAAATTGAACACCCTTATAAAATTGGAACAACTTGAAATCTTTTGACAGTTGAAGACAAAGAGAAGATCAAATAATGTGAGGAGGTGGAGGCTCCTGTGATGTTGAAGAACCTTCTCTAGCCTCTTATGCATGTGGCAATGATAGTTAAGGCTAGTTATTCTACTATAGCTATTACTTCTTATGGAAGGCAAAAAGGCATCCAAAAATGCCTTCATCTTCTCCTCCTTACTCCATGGGTGATACACAGTTCATGTAGTGTTACCACTGTGGGTTAGTACAGGGATGTTCCACATATAGGGCATTGTTGGAAAAGGTCTCTTGGCATTGACAAATTAGGCTTCAAATTATTTATGTTACACATCGAACATCTTGACAAGGTTCTGTAGTTCCTCGTAGTTATTTATCCTTTTTGGCTAGGTTCTTAGCAACTACTCGTTGGTCTTTAAATCAGCTCTTAAGAACTTCAAGCTCTACATTCACTATTTTTAGCTTCTACTTTATGTGCTTATGATACTTGAACTTAGCCTTGTAAAGTAGGCATGAGCTAGCTGCCTATTTCTCTAACTCTAACCATGGCCTTTTGGTTGTCAACATTGCCAAGTTTGCATAGCAAAGGTTAGCTAACTTCATGTAATTTCTCATCTCTTCAATTTGTAACTCCTTTAGGTAGATCTTTACTTTGTTGTAGGTATTCAATCCATTAAAGATTGGTTGCCACACATTCTAGAGTTGTTGGAGGACCTCATTCATTTTTGCCTTTGCTAGTTGAATTTATTTCTCATTTACTTCTTTGAGGATGCCAACCTAGTTCCTGTAATGATTATTTACTTATTGAAATTTTAGTACCTCGTTCTTTTAGGTAGCTACCTCAATGGCCATTTTCTGGTGAAGGGCACAAATTTCCTCCATTAAGAGATTGCGATTTTTAGCCACCAACCTCCTTAGGTCCATGTTTACCTTGGCAAGATGCTCCTACTACTATTACATGAATTTAATGATTTGGTCCTTTTGTGCTTTAACATTGTGCAAGTTGTGAATGTCATTGGTTAGAGTTGAGTTCTCCTTGCATACTTGTGAAAAGTCCTTATTGGTGTTAAAGATCAGATTCATCAATAAGGATGTGTTGAAGACTACCATCTCCTTCACATTATCAACCACTTTTAATTTATTTTGAAGTTGTAAGAAAGCTTCATCTCATGTAACTACTTGGTTGAGAATGGTAAGATTGGCCAAGAAAGATCTCAATTCTGTAACTTTGGCAACCAATTGATGGTTTTTAGTTATAGCTATCTCAAGTTGGGGATTTACAATGATGAGCTTGCCCTTGGTTTGTAGCAACTTCAACTAGGTAGTAGTGATATTTTTTTTGGAGATTGAAGATCTTTTGAAGTGGTTGCTTAATTCCCACTAGTCACTCCAATGCCTCCTCATGTTGGGCTCCACTTAGCCTCCTGCTGCTAGCTCTTGTAGACACGTGCATGTCTGTAAGTACAACAATGTCTAGCATGAAGGCTATAGGAGTGTTCAAGACTTTTGTAATTTGATTAGCCTCCACCTCTACTACTATTTCCTATCCATGATGCTACATCACTAGAACAGTTGCTCCCTCACCCTTCTCTAGGCACACTAAGAAAGTGATAACATTCTCAAAGATCTCAAGAAATTGTTATTATCCAGGGATAAATACTGTCACTTCTCATGTGCTCAATTTCAACCTCACTAGTGCCTACATTTTTTGTATAGATAATAGTGGCATAGTCTCTTCTAGCTAGTTGATGGTTTGGGTAACTTTGTTGAGGTGACTTAATGTTGGCCTGTAGATTGAAGACTCTTCCTCACTTGGTCCTTCCTATTGCTATTGTAGGAGTTGCTCATGGAACTTCTTCATGTGATCGATTGTAGCACAAGACTTTGAAATTGTTTCTTAATTAGGTGATGGTCATGGTGGCCGCTCCTCTTTAAGTAACTTGGCAAGTGCCTTGGCTTTCATCATTTCCTATGAAAATGTGATAGGAGCATGATGAAGAGTATCATTAGCATAATAGGCTATCTCTGCCCTTTTGCAAATTTTTCTAATGAGGCAAGGAAAGGAAAGTGTCTTCCTCCCATGCTCATTCTCTTTGAATCTTTTCTTGATCTCTAGGAACATGATTTGCGAGAGGTTGGCTAAGAATTTTCTACTTAGAGTGACACATGCAAGGTCAAAGAAGGTGGTGATCTTGCTTTGCCTCACTGTTGGATTTAGACGATAGGCCATAATCTTAAAGTAAAGCCTCTCTACCTTGGTGAGCACACTGTACTTCTTACGGTCCACTTCATAGTACCATTTGACCCATTCATTTTTAACATTAGGATCCTCTTATGTGGAGATCTTCACCAAAGTTTTTCCACTATTAGGAAACTTGAGGACCTCTGTAATGGCCTCAACTGAATAGGATATGTTGATGTCCTTGATCTTCATTGTGGTGTCTACTTATTAGTTATTTAATAAGAGGTAAGTCTCTTCCATGTACCACTTCCCATTGGAAGTGGGGATGGACCACATGGAAGATCCTTACAATTGTGTTTTTACCTCTTCTGGAGCCATGTCCAATAAGGAACAAAGTTAAGTTCTTAAAGAGCTACACTTTGGACCTTTTTGAAATGAATTTATCTTAGGCAAGCCTTGATCAAGATGATTACCAAATTCAGTCCAAGCCTTGGCACCTCATCTAGCCTAGATTGCCCTATTTTCATTATGGGAATTTGAAGAAAAGATTCCTCTTCGAGCTCCTCTTGAAGAGGTCTTGTGATGAGTGTTTTTTCTTCTCCTTCTTGGGGCTATTGTGGCTACTAGTCCCTTCTTCCTCATGGCCACTTCTCCCATGGTTGAGATGGTCCTTCCTCTTATGGTGACTTTTGGTACCATTTGTTCACAAAAATAGCCAAGGATTAGTGTTTGATGTGTAACTTATAACATTTTGATACCTTATCCCATTTGGATAGTTACACTTAGGCTAATTTGTGATCATGGTAGATTGATTATTTTATGGTAATGCTACCTAAGTTTCTTGGTGAGGATTAACTTTGGTGTATTGGTGATATTTAATATTATTTTATTAGTTAAACCATCTAGGAGTTAGAAAAATTCCAAAAAATTTTCTATAAAAAACCATTAGTTTGTGGCCCCCACAACATAAAGCTTACCTCTAGTAGCTATAGGGTTGAAGAATGAGTGAATTTAGACAAGCGGTTAAGAAGTTATGGGCTTGAGAAGGCTTTGGGCTTTGAAAATTACAAAAACTCCCATGGCATTTTGAAGCAAATGTGAAAAATTTTCTAACTCTTTTTGTGTATTTATACTATTTTTTCCATGTGTCAATGGGGATGTGTTGATGCAACCAAAAATATAAAATTTTTTAATTTAAAAAACTAAGAAAAAAGAGTTTTTTTTTACATGAAATTAGAGTCTAGGGAAAGCTAGAAAAGCCTAGAAGAAGGACGAATGCTTGAAGAGGGCTAAGGATATGTTTCAAATGGAGATTTAGTAAAAGAGTTAGGTGCTAAGGAATATAGAAACTAGATGCATTGTGATGGAAAACATAGGTTTTGAAAGTAAAATGGCTAAGGTATATGAAACTTAACTATCCCAACCAAGGACTATGCAAGTGGGTCCTCTCCATAGCAAGCTCATGTCCTTATTGCCCTTGTATGTCCTCAAACCAAGGAGTTTGTGGGCCCCAAGGATGATTAATGGTTGTGTATTGTTAAAAACCAAATCATCAAAGAATTATGACCATCACAAAATGAACCCATTGATACATTCATGAGAAGAGGCAGTGAGGTGGTACATGGAAAGAATAGGTGGATGATAGAGAGAGTATGAAATGGAGTCTTGCATTTTGATCATATGAAGTTCCTTATGAAGGATGTGATTAATATGACCTAAGAGCTTCCTTCCTTAGTCCAAATCAAGATCATGCACTTCCAGTGACTTCACATTGGCACATTAGACAATTCCACCCTCCAAGGTACAAGAACGTCCCCACAGACTACTCACCATTCCAAAGAAAGAAGAAAAGAAAAGTAGGAAGTGGAAATGACCTTAGTTAGAGGAGTTTCTTTAGGCAAGGGTAACATGTCTTTCCAGCCTCATAATTAGTGCTTGTATCCCATTATTGTGTCTAAGGAGTGTGCTTTGAATTCCCATTATTTTTTTCATTGGAAACCACATCATATAAAGACACTGCTTCCTATTTATTGGTTGATGGTGGAATTGTGAGAAATCCATGGAAATACTCATGACACCCTAGATCCTCTTGAAGCCACACCCTTTTTCATCCACCTAATTTGTCTAGAGTTTGGAAAGTACCAAGGTCACAAATTCATTATAAGTTGTTATTAAGAAGGGGCCTCATATTTTCAAAACGAGGAAACATTATAGAGTTGTGTGGAGTGGTGGATGCCATGGACTCATTGCATATTATCATGAAAAGAATTAATGTTCCATTAGTAATTCTAAGATGAAATCCAATTATTTGTAATCAAATAAATAATGCAGTTGAAAACCACCATCAATTAGCAGCTGTAGTTAGCAGCAAAGTCTTGATGGCAATAAAGAAAAAGAAAGAAATGTAAGAAAGTTTCAAATAAGTTAATATATATAAAAAATTGTAAAATACTCAAGAAAACAAAAACGTATTAAAAATAGTATAAACCAAAAAAATTAAAAATTGAGAAGCCACTTCATAGGATATTAGCGTGTATGACCATCTCCTATACAAATAATTTGGAAGGGGGAGATTTGAAACATCGAGTGTGCTTGGCCATTGGTTGAGGCATTATTTCCATTGGTTCTTTGTGATTCAAGGAAAGGCTTTGGTTGTTAGGTGTTAACTAAGAATCTTTTATTTGGGCTATCTGG
The DNA here is from genome assembly GCA_015680685.1 of Gnetum montanum. Classification (NCBI taxonomy): domain Eukaryota; kingdom Viridiplantae; phylum Streptophyta; class Gnetopsida; order Gnetales; family Gnetaceae; genus Gnetum; species Gnetum montanum. Next base: position 682,176 of record MNCI01026259.1, on the reverse strand, counting down.
CTGGTAGATCATCATGACCTTAGATGGGAAGGTTTGGTATATAATGTAAGGATCCTCTCATAATTTTTGAAATTTTGTTCATTGAGGTATGTGCATGGGTTTCTAGTAGAGCATCTTATCTTCTAGTTGAAACTTTACCTTTCTAATATTGAGGCCATGACATTGTTTATTGTGTGTGTTGTGTACTTTAATAGATGAAAGGGCCACTAATCTATTCTCATCTAGCACATTGTGATTAATCAATCATTCTTTTTGGGCTAGACGTAGATCCAAGTCAAGGTCATAGGCTATTGAAAGTATATGGAGTTTATCTTGGATGGGAACTACTGGAAGTTTTTCATACACTAGTTCATAGGGAGAGTACCCAATAGGGACTTTCCATGTTGAATGATAAGAAAAAGGGAATTGTTGAGTTTGTTGCTCCAATCCCTCCTATATTTACTAACTATATGTGTTAGTATTTTGGTAATTTTCCTATTGGTAACCTTAGCTTGACCATTGGCTTAGAGGTGGTATAGAGTTGTTAGTTTATGTTCAACCCCCAAGTGTTGCATGAGTTTTCAAAAATTGGCACTAGTGAAATGTGTTCCATTATCTAAAATCAATGTCCATGGCACATCAAACCTATTTACAACATGTTGTTGTATAAACTGGGCTGCTATAGATGATGAATAGTAGGTGATGGCTACAGCTTTAGCCCATTTGGTGCAATAGTCAACAACCATGATAATGTAGACCTTTCCATTTGACATAGGGGTGATGGTTCCCATGATGTTAATCCCCCAAAGATCAAAAGGCTTTAGTGGTTGGATCCACTATTGAGGTCTTTCCATGCATGCAGTCATCCCTTCATCACATTGGCATTTATCATAGAAGCAGAAGAATTGATGAGCATCACTAAAGATTGTGGGCCAACAATATTCCCCATGAGGATCTTAATGGTCATTCACCTCCCAACATAATGGTCCTCAAAAGGACCCTCATGTGCATCATGGAGGTCTCAAAGTTGATGTACATTAGGGACACACCATCGTACTAGACCATTCATGCAAATCTTGTAGAGGTTGTCATTAATTTCCATAAAGTGCTTTGCCTGATGAAGAAATTGCTATTTCTTCTTATGGTGCCACCCCTATGACATCTCTTGTGTAAGTAGATAGGAGTGGATGTTCTTGTAATAGTTTGCTTCTTTGAAAGCTTACTTATTAAGAGCATTAGCAAAGAGAAGTTCATTAGGAAATTGATGAGACAGTAGACTCTCATCCTCTTTGTTGTTCCATCTTAACCAAGACAAGTGATCAACTATCATATTGTCAATTTCCTTTTAGTCTACCATTATTAGATGAAACTCCTAAAGGATCACTAGCCATTGTATGACATGGAAACTCACCATTAGCTTATTCATCAGGAACCATATGGCACTGTGATTCATGTGTACAAACACTTTGTACCCAAGCACATAGTGCATAAACTTCTCCAATGTGCACACCATCATCATAAGCTCCTTTTTAATGGTGGTGTAGTTAAGTTGTGCACCCATAATTCTTTTTCTTACATAGTGGATGTTGTATGGATGTTTTTGTTCATCCATCTATGTAAGCATGGCTCCCAAGGCATAGTTTGATGCATCCATCATGATATGGAATGGTCTAGACTAGTCTGGTGCTAGTAGAATTAGAGTTTTTATGAGATTTTTCTTGAGTTTTTAGAATGCATTCTCACATTCCTTGGTCCAAACGAATGATTCTTCTTTCTTTGTAAGCTCCACCAATGGCTTAGCAATCTTTGAAAAGTTCTCGTTGAAGCACCTGTAGTAAGTAGTATTACCAAGGAATGACCTCACATCCTTCATAGTTTCTAGTTGTCTGGTTATTCCTTGGATGACCCTAATTCAGTGCCTTGGAACATGTCCTCTTAGACCACTAGATGGCTCTTTTGCTAATTAAGCCTTAAGTTGGTTTCTACACATTGTTGGAGCACTTACTTAAGGTAGTCCAAGGCTTACTCAAAGGTATCCCCATTGGTAAAGAAGTCATCCATGAAGACTTTTATCTTACTATTGATTTGTTATTGGAAGATGTTGAGTACCAATCATTGAAATGTGGCGGGAGCATTGCATAGGCCAAAGGGCATCTTTCAGTATGCAAAAGTCCTCCAAGGACTTGTGAATGTTGTGTTAGCTTAGTTCTTTGGTAATCTGGATTTGGTTATAGCCACTACAACCATCTAGAAAGTTGTAGTAATAATGCCCCACAATCATATCTAATACTTGATCCACAAATGGAAATAGAGTGTGATCTTTTTGAGTGGCCATGTTCAACAAATTGAAGTTTATGAAGACCTTTCACTTTCATCTTGTCTTTGGGAAAATAACAAGCTACTTGCTATTTGTAATGAGATAAATGAACCTAGCATGGAGGAGTTGTTCAATCTCCTCCTTGAAGATTTGCTTGAGCTTTGGGTTGAAGCATTTTTGAGGCTACCTCTTTGGTTTGATGGAGGAATTTGTATATATTCTATGCTGGCATATCCTTGGATCAATTCAAGTTAGCTTATGATATGACTAGGCAAAGGTTGTTGGCCATTTGTTGACAAATTTCAATAATTTCTTTTTCTATAGTGGAGCAAGTGTGGCAATGATGATTATTGGCTTGCCATTGTTAAGAAATGCATACTCCATTTCTGCTGATAAAGTATTTAACTTAAGGGGATCCTATTTAAAAGTTTCAGGGATCTCCAACTCTCTCCAATTGATTTTGCCTTGTTCATTAAAGAGTTGGTGATGGACTTGCTCCAATTGATCCATGCTTTCAACATAAGAACTTGTGAGGCTCTTAGCTAGTTCCATGCACATCATTAATCTTGCCTTTTTTTAGTTAACCACTGAGTGTCCTCTTATTTAATGGCTACTATGTACAGGAACCTTTGAATTTTTTTGACATCTACACATTAACTACATGTCTTACATAATATGCTCTTTATAGTCCATAGTTTTTGCACATAGTGGGACCCTGTGTCACTATACATGATGCATAGAATTCTCTTCTTCTCAATTTTTCCAAATTCATTCTCCTTGAAAATTTCTAAGGATAGGTCTTTGATCCTCAGCCATGCATTTATAGTGCTTAGCCATGCTCTCTCCATGATGATAGGAAAGTCCCCTTTACTATTCTCCACATGGATTACAAGGAAATCTATAGGAGATGACCACCCATAAATAGTGGTCATGATGTCTTCCACCAATCCTAAAGGAATAATGATGGATTGATATGATAGATCTAGTATGATATCGATCTTTTTCAAGGGAGATAGTTTCTAGGATTTGTAAATTTCTTGTAAAATCAAGTTAACTCTAGAAATTGAGTCCAAAAGAGCCTTACATGGTTCATTTTTAGCAATTTGTAAATAGATAAGAGATCTCCTAGGATCAAATATCTTCTTGGGAAGATGATTAGCCTTAATCTAATTTATGACTAAATGGGTCAACATGATAGTATGCAACTAGGGAGTGCTTTGATTCAAAGGTTGCTCAACAGAAATTTTAGAGGAGGTAGCAGTAGGGTTAATAGCCATAGGTGTTTGTGAGAACTTTGTGGAGCTATTGGTTCTAAAGAATGATTGTTTGTAAGGCTTAGATTTAGAACCACTCGATTGAAAATATAGCTATAAGTTTGCAGCCCTTATGGCATTTCTTTGCTATGGCTGGGTAGGTATCTCACCTTGCATAGATGAAGTAGGTGGTAGAGGAGTTGAAGGTGGAGATGTAGAAGTGAAAGAGTGTGGAGGAGGATAGTAGGAAAATTAGGACTCCTCCCTTTGTGATGGTGCTCTATAGTATTTTTAAGGGTAATAGTGATGTGGAAAGGAAGCGTGACTAGAAGAGTCACGTGGAGAGATGGGCTATTAAACGTAGTACCTGTATGGATTAGGTTGATGATAAGGATATCATTGCCTTAGAGGTGGAATCCCCCACGACTATGGGTGTTATCACTACTAATATTATTCTTGAGGTTGAGGTGATGCTTCACTAAGATAGGAAGCCTATTGGTAAAACTATTGCTACTAGTTGCCTTGTGGATAAACCAACCTCCTTGGTGCTTGCTGTTTTACCAATTTAGAATTTAAAGCATATACCCCAAATTCTTGTAAGTGTAACATAATAGGGAAAAAACCCTTGAGATGTTCATGTTGGTATATGTCACAATCATCATGATTGGACTCCGAATCTACAACCTCCTCTACTACTACAACTTTGCCCTTAGCTCTATGATATTAACGTTTAGCCTCCTTTTTCTTTCTTATCTTATGATCACTATCTCCTTAATCTCTACTCTCCTCTATAATCTTTAGAGTAGTTTGGAATTTTTTGTCGAAGGAGTTTCACATTTTATCAACCTTAGTCGATATTTTAGTGATAGATTTTTCAATTGACAAGGTTTTCCTTTGCACGTCTTCATCAAATGGTGTCTCCATCTCATTTTCATAGAATTGAACCTTCCTCTTGTAGATAGAGGGGTCTCAGTTGTATTCCTCTTTACCTTTTCATTTTTTAGCACTTCCTCTTCTTTGGCCACTTGCTCAATGAGCCTTTGAATCTAATGGATCCTTATCTCAAAAATTTTCCCTTGGGCATAGATCCCAAGGGTTCTCCTTGTTTTAGTTTTGATCCCATCTATGATATGGAACAACTGATCTAGTTGAGAGTATCCATGGCCTAGTCATCAGTGCAACAAAGAGTAGTACTTGCCCATAGCCACATTCACGGACTCATGAGTGCCTTGTTTGCATACTTAGATTTTCCTCCTCAAATTAGACACTCTAGAGTACATTTGATACTTATCATTCAATAGCTCTAGCATTGTACTACATTATTGAATAGGTTTCAGTTCCAAGGACTAGTATTAGCTCTTTGCTTCTTTGATGAGTGTCCTGAAAAATAGCTTTAGCTTTTCCATTCATTCTCTACATTTTACAAGGCACAGGCATTGTGAAAGGCTTGTAGGTGATTTTTTGGATCTAAATTATATCTTCTTTTGAGCTTGGGGATATCATTTGTATCCAACCACTTGATTTGACTATTCTCCACATGCCAAGTTGGTATCGTAATAGCCTCTAAAATGTTTAACACATTGCTAGTAGCTAGTAGGGGGTCATCATAGTCATAGTGGTCTCTGTCGCCCCTATCATGGCTATGATGCCTATGATGAGTCATGTTGTCCCTTCATTCTCTATGATGGTCATCCCCACATTGATCATGCCCATGGTATTTATTATCTTTGCAAGATTTGCAATCATCTGTATCATGTTGTTCATCTTCATCATGATTTCTATTGCATCTACTTCTCTTATCAAAGTTGGAAGAGGAAGACAATGAGGATGATGAAGGCAAAGAGGAAATAGAACTAGCATTAGAGTGATGCCTACTACCCTAACTTCTTTGGTCCCTATCCTGATCATCATATTTATCTTACTTATGATGCTTATCATTATTCTTGCCTTCACTACCATTTTTCGAGGCCCCCTAATCTTGTAATTCATTCTTTCTATGATCAAGATTGTTCACCATTGATTGCAACCACTATTCAAGGATTTCCTCATTAAGAAGAGGAGGAGAATATGTGTATTGGAAGGTACCTAAAAAGAAGTCCTTGTTTTCTTTTTGTGTTTATAAGAATAAGTGGTTAGAAAACCTTTTTCATTTTGAAGCTTCATATCTAGCTTCCATTTGTTGATCTTTCTTTTGTTGTTCTTCTATCAAATGATAATCTTGATAAGCATGGTTATGAACCTCATTATTTCCATTGAGTCTTGAAATTCCCAACTTGATGAGATTATTTAGTATTGTAGGAATAGATCAGTTAAGAGGAAACATGATGTTGCCTTCCATGTTACTCCATCATAGTTGCTTGTCATGGTGTAGGATAAAGGTCAAATCCAAAGTGTAGGCATCTAGATGAGTATAGATCACTTTGAATTTTCGAGGCACCAGTATCTTATGGCCTTCTTGTCTTTGATTGGTTTCGCATATGAATAGTGGTGGAGAGTCTTCCTTGCAAGAAGAAGCCATATCAGTGATTGTATAAAACTAATGTGTGTTGGTTATAATTATTTATCTTAATGGTTTTACATTAGGTTATTTTAGAACATTGTTAGATGGTTTCACTATCTTTTCTATGTAGTGCACTTAGTTAACTAAAATCCCTAGCAATAGCACCAATGATGAGTAGCAAGTAGTTCCTATGCCCAACCATATGAATCACAAGTACTACATTAGCAATCCAATCAAACTTTGTGAAATTTAGATTTCCAAATACACAATAGTAAAGGTAATAACTTAAGGATGTGATCGTTATCTTCCTGGCTTTACTTGTGTAAGAGCAAGTGTATGGTTAAGTGTAAGCCAAGGCACATGATTTTCATTGATTCTATATTTTATTTTAATCAATCTATTTATGAAATAAACTAATGAATTGTGAATTAATCTATGTAACTATCTAATGCCTTAATCTACTTCCTAACATAAGTATCCAAGCCCACACATTTTGTACACATCCTAAACTCATTAAGATGCTACTAGGTTATCAAGGGTTAGGCTACTAGGTGAACCAAATGATAACACTGCTAGGATTACCAAGTGTTAATGGTATGTTCGAGGTATTCATACTTATGTGTATTAATTAAGCATGTTAATTAACTAAGAACATGAATGTAAAGTGCGTGAATAATAAAGTGCATAAAAGTAAACATTAATCTATTTTGAGTGTTGCAAGGAGTTCTAAGAATTTCATCTTTATTGCTGGTACATCAAAGTGTTCAAATACATTAATGCTTAAGTAAGGATATGTACAATCCTTGAAGTCCTATTGTAGGTACTTAGAAAATATTCTAACTTTCATGAAAAAAAATTGCAAGAACTTAGCTACTCTATTGACTCAACATTGCCATAAAGGTAGTGGGTATGTGCATTTATATAGGTAGACACAACCACTATGTTGATGAATTTTCATCAATGCATCAACCCATGCATCGACGAGGATGCATCGATGTATGCTCATTGACACAACCCAACTCATGAGTCATCATCTAGGAAAAAAAAAGTTGGACTTTGAAAATCTAAGCTAGGATTTGAAAATTCTAGTAGTTGTAGTGAAAAGGTGAATATGGAAAAGATGGTTGTTTGTAATATGTAGGGTTTTGGAAAGATAAATTCGTGTTTTTCCAAAAATATGTTGGTGATAAAAATAGTAAATTTTTTCTTTGCTTATTTAAGGGATGTTGGTGTACTTTCCTTTTATGAAAACTACGTAGGGTATTGTTGTGTAACCCAAAAAAAAAATGTTATTTTTCAAAAGATACATTGGGTATCTTGAAAAAGCAATGCTGGTGTTTGTGTGGTGATGAAAAATGTAATTTGTCCACCCCAACTAAGCTGGGTAGTTTGGAAAAAAGGGTAGGAAAGGTGGGATGTTTGATTTAATTTTTAATTAATTAAACCAAAATTCTAGCAAGTCGAATTGCCCAAAGGTGTAACTGGCTATGGCTAGAAAAATACTTGAAACTGCAACTAAGGTGTAGTGCAAGTTGCAGTGAGAATTCTATACACTACACTTTGGAAAGTGGTGTGAAGTTTTTAAGTTGGTGACACCAACAATGCTAGCTTTTCCAACAATATCTATGCTAGAGGATGTGTAGTAGACCATTGTATTATCCAAGCAACTATGTTAAGGTAGTCGTGGAAATGGGTTTTTTCTTGGTAAAACCAAGTTGGAAGTGTTTCCTCCAAAGGGTATGTATGTTGGTTTTAAGAAATCAATTATGAAAATTTTGGGTTTTCTAAGGACTACGTTGAAGTCCTAGTAGTGTCTATGCTAAATTCTTCTTGCAAAATGTCATAAAAAATATGGTTGGATTTTTGGATGGTCTATGATGGTCTTTAGATGTCAAACATAGGTTTTAGTAAGTAGAAATAACAATTTTTGATGTTGACTATGCTAGATTCAAAAAATCCAGTAGATGTTGTGAAAATGCAGTAACACTCAAATCACCAACCACAAGTATGCTGGGCATTGTGGGTAGGAATTGAAATACCAATGTTGGTTTTGGATGTTAATAATTGTAAGTTTTCAAAGTTTAGAATGGTAAAAACTTGGTTTCAAAAAATGTTTATAAAATGTTTCAAAAATGTTTAAATAGGTTTTGAATAGGTTGGAATAGGTTTTTGGGCTAAGAATTTGGGTAGAAGTCCTTCTTCTAGCATCAAAAATTGTAGTGCCTGGAAAATTTGTTTGCTAGAAAAACCAAAAATCCCAGGTGCAATAGCCTAACCTTGGATCCTAAGGGCCTTCAAAAAATAGAATCCAATGTGCCCTAGAAAGCCTTGTCGATCACCTAGGAATTTAAAAAGTATAAACAGGAATGAAAATAGGAAAGGAATTGTAGTTTTGAATGAAAATAAATTAACACATAATTAAACTTGAAACTAAATTTGCACTACAAATGAACTAAAAAATTTATTGAATGAAAGTGTAAAGTTTAAGAAGTACATATTATGTGCTCAAATGCACAAGAAGATGGCTTGGATGGAGCTTGAAGCCTATGGGAGCTGACAAGTTACGTTCTATAGTCAAGCTCCATGATTCAGGTACTTCCCAACTCCAATCACTGAAAGCCTCTTGTTGGTTTTTTCTCAGATTTGCAACTTTGGATGGAAATGATGTGAACAATGGTGTTTGACTTTGGTAGCAATGGGACTACACTCAGAGTCTCTAGTGCTCAAGTCAATGCCAATTACTTCCAAAAGTCTTACAAGTGCCAAAATGGATGTAAAATGTTTAAGGTTGCAAAGGTTGCTCGGTTACAAAAATGTTCAAAACTACTAAGAAAAATATTTGGAACTTGAATAAGGTGTTTACATTTGGCTTTTATAGGTTTTAGGTTGCTAATTTTGAGCTGCAAATTTTTGCCATGATTACTGATAGATTGGTGTTTATTAGCAAGCATAATGACTATGATTTTAGTAACCAATAATAATCTAATTAAAAAATCTACAATACCCCTTATCACACCATTTTGATATTTCACAAACTAACTAACTATAACCAATACTAAACTACTATAAAATACTACCCATACTTATTCCAATGTGAAACTAAATCTACTCCACCAAACTACCTAACTATAAAGAATATCAAACAAAGTTCAAAAATAGTCTATGCTCATCCTAATTACTATCCATCTTAAAAAAACATAAATACCCTTCCTCATTATTTTTAAATGATATTGATTCTACCAAATTACCTAACTATAAAGAATACCAAATATTCTAAAAAATAATCTATATTAATCCTAATTACTATTTCTCTTAAAAAAAAGAAAAGGGTACACATCAAACTTCACATAGTTCAACATACCCATATAGATTTCTAACTTGAACAAATAACCCATGAATAAAAAAATACAAATAAATTCTATTGGTTATAACTACTATCCATCTTAAAAAAGAAAGAAAGGTCTAATATACTATGAACTTTATAAACTACAATATATAGTCCTTATGACAATAATGTAATACCCCCCACATTCCATACAAATTCTTGAATTAAACAAATAACCCATAAATAAAGAAACAAAAATAAAATTAGAACTATTCTACTAACCTATGTATACCAATACATTTTCTAAAATTATACATTTTAGATCAATTATTTTCTTCCTACATGCTTAATTTTTGAATTGCAAATAAATAACACTACTGACTAAAGAATTTAAATAGAAATGCATAGAGACACAAAAAACTATAGAAACAAGCTAGTAGGAAGAAACCAAAACATTTATAAGTAATTTCTATATATAAAAACTTACAAACAAAGGACTAAGATAGAATATGCCAAAAGACTATTAAAAAAAATGATAAAATCAACTATAGAGAAGAGGTACACAAGTATAAACAAAGAACAAAAAAAAAAAATTAAAGGAAAACATAAAAGAAGAGAGGCTTCATAATAAGGATAGTAGTAGTGTTGAACTAGATTTTATATAATTTATTTATAATGTTACCAAGATTGTATGGCTTGTACAAGTCAACCAATGTTTGAATTTGCAATGAAGCAGAATGCACCTCAAGGACAAATCATATGACATTCACTTACATCTAAAGCACATACTACTTTAAGGATATTTGAATAGATCATAGTGAGATCACTATAGATAACACCATCTTCTCCTCTTCTATTTCTTTCTACCATGATTTTATATTATTTTTAAATAGATTAACTAAATATTATATTTAATTAAAATCATCTTTTTGAAAAGAGACTATAATGCAATTACTTAGGATTGTTGAGTATTTCTAGTTCATCATCTTGATTCTAAAATGAGGTTGGATCATGGAATGAATCTTCTAGTGTTTCTTTAGCTTTTGTTAAAGGTATAGTTATACAGATCAACATTAGATTCAAATTAAGTTCTTAAAAATGTCAAATGACTTAACTAGTAAAAATTGTTGGTTGTTATTCATTTCATATTCTTGATGAGTGTGGCATAGACAATATCATTTATCATAGTCATTTAAGTATTACTACTTTATTATCTTCATACCATATATCATAATTTGGTAAGATTTGAAGGCAGTAGGGCTACTCTCAACTAGTCAAAGGTGTTACATTTAAAAAAAACCAAAAAAATAAAACACTTTATATAATTAATATACAATATTCAATCGCATGGAGACAATACAATTTTTAAATTTAAATGAAAGCTTAATATGGTAGAAACCAAAAAAAAAATAAAACACATTCGATACTTACTATAAAAATGTCAATGAAATACTTTCTATACTTTCTATAGTTACCATATGATGAGTGGCGAGGTACCCCTACACTCAACCATACGAATACGAGCGTTTCATGCACGATCTGGTTGAACTTCACAGACAGGCTAGTTGTGGTATCTAGACAGTTACTCATAGATCATAGTTCCGTACCTTCCCACTTGGACTAGTGATGAGACGCGACATGCACGCGATATCGTAGTCCGTCGCCATATCTATAAATAAGAGGCGGCACTCCCCTTATTTCCCAATCCTAGCTAGAAGTAGTGAAGCTCTAGCAGATTGATCACTCCAGAGTTAGAATTTTTCCCATGTGCCCGCAGTAGGAGTCCTAGAGTGAATGGCTCTTTATTCGAGCAGCTTGTAACCTGAACCCAAGTTGTG
>MNCI01026259.1:596156-663424 GCA_015680685.1 Gnetum montanum | reverse complement strand
GGTGATCCCAGTAACGATTAGCGTTTGGTAAGCCACAGTTGCATAGTTCAGGGTGTGTCCGGTAAGTGGGAACGGATGTTGACGCTAGTTAAGTTAGAATAGGACATTAGTTAGAGTTAGTTTAGTTTTCTCAACCCTTTCTCTCATAGCTTAGAAGATAAACCGTGAAAATACCAAAAAAATCACATACCTCAGACTTGCTTAACCATACACCGTGACACTTACAAGCAAGCCTGGGAAGATAACGAACGATTAACCCCAAGTGTTTCTTGTGGTGTTAAGGCATTTAGTCTGCGGAGTTCGACCGGATCGTGCGTGCACGCTCGTATTCGTATGGTTGAGTGTAGGGGTAGCTCGCCACTCATCAACTAGTATTAGCTTTGTCATGTATGGTTTAGTCCAGAGTGAGGTGTATGATATGTTCCTATACTAATACTACTCCTGGGTATGATGGGAAATAATCTTAACTAAGATAGGAGAGAGAGAGGGTGAGAGAGAATCTAAACTAGCCTGAGTGCGATGAGCATCCATTCCTTAATCATTCATACACATCTTGGACTTCATGCATGACTACCGCTGGGATTACCAAGCGCATGGCCTAGGTACGCTACTAGGTTACCAAGTAGTCACACTTAAATGCTCGTGATTAAGTCGTACTCATTCCTGTTACTAGGAGATAAGGGTAGAGAGATATTAACTACAAAAATAGTAAATAAAAATAAAAATTAAATAAATAAATAATTAAGCTAAGTGGATGCTGCAATGATGAAGTAATCTCGATCTTTATTGCCGATCATGTGCGTGTCCAAGTACGTCACACTCGAATAGGGATGCCATACAATTACAATCATCACACTGTGGGCATGCACTAGGGGAAAAGGGTTGAGAGAAAAATTACTAAAAACTAAAAACTTAAAAACTCGAAAAACTTCAAAAAAATGCCTACCAGATCTACCTACCTTTTATTTATAGATGAGGAGACAGGCCGTGATATCGTGTACGCGATATTGCATCTAGGCTATGATATCGTGTACATGATATTGCATACACGATATCATGGATGCGATATCGTAGCCAAAAATTCATGACTCATCATACCCCCACAACTAAATGAAAAATCATCCTTGAGTTCAGTTGAGAACATGCTCCATTGATTACATAGTGGATAGGTATGGGATTATTGACTAACAAGAATGGGTTCATGCTATAGTGTGAGATCAAAACAAAATTGAGACACAACATGAAGAATGGATGGCTACAATCAGAATAAGAAGAAAATCCTATAGCTACAAAATTGGTGAAACTCATGTAGTTCTTGGTGGCGGTCGCTTCTCCATGGGTGCCTTTCCCTTATCTTGTGCTTCAGGTCTTGGGACTTGAAGGCGTTGAAGTATGGCATGGAGTTTCTCCTATTCAGTTCGGGGATCCTGTGCCATCCATGCCAATGTTTCAATGTTTGATAGAGTCGGCACCTCCCATGGGCATGGTAGTTGCAGAAAAATTTTATTTGCTTTGACATACTAGGTAACAAATACCTGTCGTTCCTCCTCATAAGCTCTGGCTTTGTCTCTATATTCTTGAAAATCTGCAAGCCATCGAGCCAACTCTATTGTGACACCTTTTTGCCATTGGTAGGTTGCTTTAACCACCTCGAGTTCAGAATTCGTAACCTCCAATTTTTGCAATAATTTCTTATGTTATGCAAATTCTATTTCATATTTGACATAGGTGGTGGCTACCTATTGCTCAAGCTCTTTTCTCGGGTGCCCTGCTGTTAACATGACAAGGTTGGCATACCATAGGTTTTCCAACTCCATGTACTCTATAAGATCTTGGATTTGCATATCTTGGTTCTTAACTTCCGCCTGGTGGACAAATGCATATGTGTCCAATATGGCCCGCTAGTCAGTGTGTTGAGCACTGAGAGCATTGATGTGGGCCTTGGCCATATGGATCTCATTTTCAATGATCTATTTATACATCCCCACCTGGTCCTGGAAATGCTCCTTTAGCTTCTCATGCCATTTAGCCTCATTCTACCATGCGCTTATTTCAATAGTTGTCTTCTGACGGATGGTGTGTACATCCTCCATCAATTTTCCCTGGCTAAACGGTTCATGTCCTGGTTGATCCTAACTAGTTGTTCTCACAACTGTTGAAAATTTTCTTCGAGAACATTATTTTGTTTTTCCATAGAGGTCAACCGAAGGTTGTCTCAGCAACAAGTTGCTTGTTTTCTTCTTGTAAGGCTTTGAGTGCCTTGGTATGCGTGTAAGTTTGCACTTGTGCTGCAGAGGCATCCCAAATAGCCTTTTCTTTTCCTTCCGCCACCTTCTTATTCTTTGTCAATAATTTGGTAAGTTGCTCATTTCTAAAAGTGTCCAGCTAGTCTACGAGAATGAATTGCGAAGGATCCTGCTGTGCTGCTTGCAAGGTCACGAGCCTCTCTTATAATCTTTGCACCTCTTCTTTAGCATGCTCGGCCCTCATCTCTGTCAAGAACAACTTCTCTTTGGTGTAAATGAGGTCTGATTGAATTTCCATAACATCCTGTGGGATGTCAAACAAGGACGTCATTACCTGTCCTATTTGTAGCAATCGATCAAGTACATCCTTATGTTCTGCAGGAGTCATTGAGGCTTTGACCAGAGTTTGAGCATCCCGTGCTCTTGTAAGATCTATCGGTGGCACAATAGGTACATTAAATGATTCTTTAATGTGGTATGCAACCACTTCTACAATTCCTACTACATCATGGTGCTACATGACCACTACCATGGCCCTTTCACCAATTTCTAATTACACTTGAAAGGTTGCAGCGTTCCTCCAAGGTTGCACCAATTTGTTGTGACCAAGTTCTCTCCCCTCCTCCTATATGGATGGACACTTCACCCCTTGCATGCTCCAAGGAAACCATGGGTTGTACAACATCGTCGATGATGTGGAAGAGATTTGTGTCATCATGACTTCCCCAACTAATGGTCTCAATGATGGCTCATTGACAGTCTGTAATCTTGTGGTGGCAGTAGTTGATCCTGTTGGCCTGTGCTAGGCCCTACTTCATGTTGTTGGCTGGGTATCATGCTTGAAAGTTGGCTAGGTCTTGCAAGTTGAGTTGTAGTTGGCCCTGTCGTATGTTCTTCTTCTTGTTCCGGTCCTAGCATCTCACCAGTGATTTTCCTTATGGTTGGTGGCTTTAGCAGTTTTGTGTATGAAGATTTTTGGGCTTTTCAAAGGACATCATTGGTGTATCCTTTGATGCCAGCACGTCCACATAGATTCTTGATAAGACAAGGGAAGGGTAATGCAAGCTTCCTTGTCTTCCATTCTTCAAAGCATCTCAGGATCTCCGTAAAATATAGATGAGGAAGGTTAGCATTAACCTTTCCCATCAACACTGCACATCCTCATACTGCATATGTTAAAATTCTTTTTAAGCCCTTTGTGGGGAAGATGTGATAAGTTCCTATTTTAAAATAGATCCTCTCTTCCGTCGTCAACTCTCCAAACATCTTATCTTCCTTGCCATACGTCCTTCCTAACCAAACTCATCGCGCATTAGGGTTTGAGTAGGTAGACAACTGAGAAACCTTTGGTCCTATATTTGGAAGGTTTAATACTTTCGAAATGGCTTGAACAGAGAAATCAACAGTCATACCACAAATGTTAACCGTGGTGCCTTGTTCCTTGTTGTGCCAAAATTGGTACGTTTTCCCTAAGTACCAGGCATTGCTTTCAAAGAGGATAGGCCATAATGGGGACCCTTTGATTTGATGCCCAATGGCTTTTGGAGCAAATTCTACCAAAGATTCAAAATTTCATTCCACAATCACTGTAATGAATATGGACCTTTCATGGATGGCCCAAACACAGTCTGTGGCAACGTGAGATGTTGTCCCTGTTTAGACACTGCAGTAGCTCCTCCTTTTGCCTACCTTGATTGTACAATAGTAGGGTCCTCTTGGTGGATACTAAATGATTATTCCTCCTACTCTGCATGCTGTTCGGTAGGAACTTGTCCTTCACCTCTCCTAGGTCGTTTGATCCCACCTTGAGCAGGACCTTCCTCTTATCCACGTTTCGGGGCCATCTGCAATCACATGAGGCCAATTGTTAGTAAGGTTCTTTCCAAAGTTAGGTTATACCTTACTAATTACCTTAATGGAATTGTTTTATCTTCATGTGATGTTAATTAAAATGTCCCCGAAAGATTATAATAGTGAGTCCTCTTTGCTTAGGTGGTTTCCCAAATCTAGTTTCCTGGTATAACTAAGGGAATGAAATTGTTTATGACACACTTATCCTTAATTTTATAGCTAATTATCCTTGATAATGTCCTTCAAGCGATGAAAAATTTTAAAAAATTTATGTGCTATTTGGCATGTGCCCCTCCCCCACGACTGAGCTGAACACTCCGGGTTCAAGTAGGTTCAAACGAGATGAAAATCGGAGGACCAACGAGCGAGTTATGGACATGAAAGAGAAATTTAAAAGACTTCCCCCACATGAATAATTGAAAATGATGATAAGTAGTGCAGGGAGGTCACGAATATATAGTTTTGTGGGACGCGATATCGTGACCTATCGATGTTAAGGCACTATGGAATATACCAAATTTTTAAAGATTTTTCTGAAGTGAACGATGGAAACTAAGGACATGTAGATGAGTGTTAAAGGGTTTCAGGGTAAGCTAACTAGTTTTGAAGGCATGAATAATTGTGATGATGTGGAATTGATCCATAAGGACCTCGGGTGGTAAGGGAGAGAAAAAGGCTATGTGGTGGTTCATAGGAACATTTGAATTGGAGGGATAGTAATAAGGGAAAGAACATTGTTGAACATATGTCAAGGGTAATAGATGGTGTGTGGAAGATGTGTTATGAGTGCAAATTATGAAAATTACGCAAGTGGGTCCTCCCCAAAGCAGGTTCCAACCTTTAATGCCCTTGCGTAATCACACTTAAAAGTATCCGTGGGCACTAGAAGGGTTAAATGTAATCCACACTGGTTCCAAAAATTACACACATGTAAGTATCACCAGAATGAGGTAGAAATTCTATGCTACACAAGGCATGAGCTACAATTACATGAACAGCAAGATGAGATGGGGTATAGAAGGGATTGTAGAGATTGGGACATGAGGTAACTGACCCAGGGTACAATGAATTCTACATGTAAAGCATGATTAACGTGTCATTAACCCGTCGTTCCAAGATCAGGACCAAGTTCCTTCCTCTAATCAGTGACACCACATTGTTTCATCCCATGATGAGCGACTATGAGAGTACCATAACAACAAGGGGTACGATCATTTGGAATTTTGTTCAAGGGAGGAGTGATTTTTGTTTTGAGGCACTTTCTTGTTTTTTTTAATTGCTAAATCCAGAGAAGCTACTAAACTTTAGGCATGGGTGCATGTCTTTCCAGTGGGATCCCCTAGAACAACATTGGATTTTTGAGTGCCTTTTGATTACTCTTTCTCCCATTTTGCATTAGATCTACAAGGATCTTAGTACAACCACATTGTGTGATAACTCTCATAGACGTCACCAAAGAGAATTCGCAAGTTCTCTTGATGTCACATCCTAATCATTCCCTCTTGATCCATCCCTTTTAATTCTGGGTACAATGAACACAAAATTAATTTTAGGTTTTGAGAAGGTCAAGAATATAATTGTACCCTTGAATAGAACCTCTTATTTGTAGAATGGATGAGTGGGTGTAATGGGCTTACTGTCCAAATAATTGATCACTCAAGACTCGATAACATAAAACACACCTCAACCAACAAGCCACATAAGTGTTTTATTTGTAGATCAGATTACTTATAAAAAGACAAAAAGACAAAAAGATAAAGCAAGAAATTGAAAAATGAAAAACTGGAAAACAAAAAATTGTAAGATTGAAGAAAATGAAAAATATTTATTAATCCTGCTTATTATTAGAATGCGGAATATCCCCCATAACTAAATGGTTGAGCATGACGAGGATTAATAAATGAAAGATAAGGATCCTTGCATGTTGGGAATATCGAAACTTGGTCATACTTACCCCATTGGGGTTCACACACCTGATTATAGTAAGCATAGTAGGGAAATTTATAAGATGTGGTTCTGGGGTAAAGAGTTGACCCACTATGATACTTGAGATTGTAAGATAGTATGCAAGGATCGGAATGTTGCCCTCCATGGCTGTATTCATTGGGCCATATGGTTATCGGAGCGTTAGTTAGTGGCCTTGACGAAGTGACATGAGGCGTTGGGTTTGAGGAGAAGGATGCACCACCGTGTTGGACTTGTGCTAAGTTGGAGTATGTAATGGCCTTGAAACTATGTTGTCCCTTCCTACGGTCATGTCTAAAGAAGGGACACCTTTGATGTTGAGGAGGTCTCTCACTGCTGTTGGAAATAGTAGCACAAGTAATGTTCATGGGTTGTGGCTATGGTGTATCCACTTCAGGAACAATTAGTGAAGATGTAGAAGGAGGGAAAGGTTGAGAATGTTGAAATTTAGGAGAATTGTAAGGTGCACAAGGTGGTGGTTGTGTTGGGAACATGGGTTAATAGTATTGAGGAGAATAATAATGTGGTGAGATAGAGTATGTTGACCTAGTTGGGGAAATAGGATGTTGGACTAGATAAGCATTTGGGTTTGGATGATATGAAAGGTATCTCCAGTTTAGGGATGACTTCCCCCATGACTAGGATTGTTGCCACTGTGATCAAACATAGTATCTTTGTACGAATGCTGGGTGTAATGTGCTTCCCCAATGCTCATATAAATGTAACAAGATTGGGCATTGGCCTTTGGGGTGATTGTATAGGCAAATGTTACATTCATACATATGATTGGTAGTTGAGCTCTTATCTTCCCCATCCCTTCTTTTCGATTGTCTAATGATACTTTGTCCTACTTCTCGGGTTGTCAAAACTCTATCTCCGATAATATTGATATATTCTCCACACTTTTTATGCATCCATTCCAACATCTTATTGATCTCTACCTTAACTTCCTCTAATGATTGTTGTACTAGCAAAGATGGTGCTTCCTCCTTGAGATAGGTTGATTTCTCCTTTTTGTGATTATGGACCTCTGTTAAGTTAAGATTTTGGTTCCGTTGATGTTTTTCAATACTCTCCCATCTAGCCATTTCTCCTTCTTCTTTTGCTACCCAAGTAATAAGCTCTTGGAATTGATGGGTTTGTAGTTTTTATAGTTGACCTTGGGCATACATCTCTAGGGTTTCTCTTGTTTCATCATGAAGTCCATCAATGATATGGTACATTAGCCTTTCCTCGGAGAACTCATGGCCTGGACAATTGTTTAATAGTGCATAATATCTTTTTAAGGCCATGTGCAAGGCTTCATGTTATGCTTGTTTCCACTTTTTGATTTTTTTCCTCAAGGTTGACATTCTTGCGTAGGTTTGATATCTTTCGTTAAAGAGTTCTACCATTTTTGGCCAACATTGTATTGAATTTGGTTTTAACGATCTATACCATACTTTTTCTTGGCTAATGAGTATCATAAGAAAGAGCATGAGTTGTTGCCAATCGTTATCAATGTTTTTCCATGCACAGACATCATAGAAGGCTCTTAAATGTTGTTGTGGATGTAAGTCATAGCCTCCTAAGAAATTGGAAAAGTTGTTTAAATCGAGCCTGGGTAGGTGGCTCTCTTTACGATGCCTACGGGAGATTCGAATAGCCTCTTGTATTTGCATTAGGCTTGTAGTGGCCAGTAGGGGTTCATCGTCATTGAGTAAGTTATGATTTCATGGGTTGGGACGATGCTATCTTTGTTTATGTTTATAAGAAATCCCCACCTCAGATTGCGTACTCCAATCTTCATTGTCATATAATTTGTTGGTTCTCCAATGAATTGCCTCACTAGATACAACATTATCGTAGTCTTGTAGGAGAGGCATGGTTGTGCAATTGTGTGTGAATTTGTATGTGAATTTTTGTAATTATTTCTTCCTAAAAGATGTATCATTAATTCATATACAGCGACCTTGTATGGTATAACTAACCTAGATAACTAGCACTGTCCCTGGAAATGGTGCCAGTGATGAGTGGCAAGGTACCCCTACACTCAACCATACGAATACGAGCATTTCACGCACGATCCGATCGAACTCCATAGACGGGCTAGTTGTGGTATCTAGACAGTTACTTGTAGATCGTAGTTCACTATCTTCCCACTTGGACTAGTATTAGCTTTGTCATGTATTGTTTAGTCCAGAGTGAGGTGTATGATGTGTTCCTACTAACACTACTCTTGGGTATGATGGGAAATAATCTTAACTAAGCTAGGAGAGAGAGAGGGTGAGAGAGAATCTAAACTAGCTTGAGTGCGATGAGCATCCATTCCTTAATCATTCATACACATCTTGGAATTTGTGCATGACTATCGTTGGGATTACCAAGCGCATGGCCTAGGTACGCTACTAGGTTACCAAGTAGTCACACTTAAATGCTCGTGATTAAGTCATACTGATTTCATGTTACTAGGAGATAAGGGTAGAGAGATATTAACTAAGGAAATAATAAATAATAATAATAATTAAATAAATAAATAATTAAGCTAAGTGGATGCTGCAATGATGAAGTAATCTTGATCTTTATTGCCAGTCATGTGCATGTCCACGTATGTCACACTCGAATAAGGATGCCGTACAATTACAATCATCACACTGTGGGCATGCACTGGGGGAAAAGGGTTGAGAGAAAAACTACTAAAAACTAAAATCTTAAAAACTCCAAAAACTTCCAAAAACTGCCTACTAGATTTGCCTACCTCTTATTTATAGATGAGGAGATAGGCTGTGATATCGCTTCTAGGCTGCAATATCGTGTATGTGATATCGCGTACGTGATATCATGGGTGCGATATTGTAGCCAACAATTCATGACTCATCACCATACAAACTTCAATTCCATGGAGACTATATAATTTTAATATTTGGTCAATAGATAAAGGAAATAGCTTTACTCTTGACTTTTGAAACGTGTCATAGTTGAAAAGAAATAAAAAGGTACTAGAATATTATGATTTATTATTACCATAAAGAACTTTTAGATGTTGAACTAAAAGTTCTAAGAGTACCCTTATATTAAATTTTTTTTTTGCTAAGAGCATGAGTTTAAAATGAATTATGGTGAGGGGAAGATGTTATTTTTTATAGTGCACTTTAAAGATAGTTTTTTTCACAATGTTCTCAATATACTCCTTTTCATGCTCCATTTCAAACTCAAGGTCTTAGCTGAAAATTATTTGACTTTAATGCTACTCTTAGAACTTGTAGTTTACTATTTAAAATTTTTTGGGTAAGACCTTGAGTTAGAAACGGAGGATGAGAAGGAGAATATAGTGTTTTATATAGTGCACTTTAGAGATATTATTTTTTTACAGTGGTTTCAATATGCTCTTGTTAGTCATCCTCAAGGCAACATCTATTTCAAAGGTAACAGAAACTTAGATTGATTCTTCTAAGCCATAGGCACTTGACCAACTTATATATAAATTATATATAATCTAATGCATATGATTAGTTGAAAATGAATTTCCACTATATGTATAGAGTAATGTTTAATTATTTCAGAGAAACTTATGCATTAATAAAATTAAAATTGAAGCTTTATTAAATTATATATAATTTGAAATTGTAGTTCATGTTCAAAAATTTTAGTTGAGAGTAGGATTCTAAAATGTAGGCTTAGGAGGGGGAGATGGTGTTTTCTATAGTGATATCAGTATCTTATTATCAAACATTTTCAAGATAACATCTACTTCAAATGTAGGTTAATCTCTTGTGTAACACCCTCATTCCCAAATGGTGTTGTTGCATAATGAAGATGGAGCCTCCTCATAACAAGTGTTATCATTATTGTAACAAGACTTGAAAGGGGAGTTATAATTAAGACTAGAAAGGGCATGTTGTAATAACAAACATATCTCTTGAGGTGACCTTTGGGGGTTTGACCTAAGGTATTTATACTTAGGCATAGAGGTCATATCAACATGGAGTTGTAGAGTCAGTAAAGGTGAGTAATGGGTTCTAGGTGAAGTGGAAAAAGAGGAGGACTAGCCATCCCTTTTGGCAAATTGTAGGCCTAATCGTGGTGGCAGTGTTGGATCTCCTCTAAGGGATAAGTTCTAAGGGAAGAAAATCCCAAGGAACACTCTTAGAGCATGATCCAAATACAATATTTTGCATCAATAAAGCATTCTTTTCTTTTTTCCTTTTGCATTTTCCCTGTTATTTTCTTTATGCTTAATGTCAAATGTTACATGTATTTGATGTTTTCTACGTTATCATTTGATGCCTAATATCTAATATAACATATATTTGATGTTTTTCATGACATCCAGGAATAGGATGTCACATCTTGTAAATCATCCTAAAGGAATTTTCTACTATAGAGTAAAGTCAAATGTGGGTTAACTTTTCAAGGCCATATGATCTTGATTACCTTATGTATAAATTATATATAATCTAGCTCAAGGATATTGTTACCCTCACCATGAACCCTCTCTTCTTTTTCTTTCCATTTGTTTTTATTTTTCTTCCCTTTTTATCTACTTGTCTATCTCTTCTTTATAGTTTCTTTTATAATTTTTAATACTATTTGAGTTGGTATTTTGTTACTCATTTTTCTTGGAGTTTTCAAATATAGTTTGTTGTAGATGGTTTCATTTTTTACTTGCTTCTTCATGTAGTTAGTATGTTTCTTCTATACTTGTTTTCATATTAGGATGGCATATGTAATTCTATTTACATTCTTTAGTAGGTAGTATTGTTTATTCCATATTTGAGAACTTGGTATGGGGAATCATTGTTATTATAAAAAGGTGGGTTTGTAGGAAGAGGCTATAGAGTAGTGGGTAAAATTTGTAATGTAGTGTAGAATTAGGTAAGTAACTTTGTTTGTTAGTTTATTTAAATATAAGTACTTTTATAGTTTTCTTGGAATATGGATTATGGGTGAAGGTTAATATATAGTAGTGTCTAGGTTGATAGGTAATTATTAAAGTTTTCAATATTATAATAAGCTACATAGATATGTTTTGTGAAAATTATTTAGAAGTTCTTTTGTGTAATTGTTGAATGGTTGGTTATGTTTTCAATATTTTGCTAAAAAAATTTACAAAAAATATCTATCACTAATTTGACATGCTATCATGATAATGAAATTTTCAATGTGTAATTTTTTAAATGAAAATATGAATAGATAACAAAACTAATTGAGTAATAAATATTCCATGTAGGATTAGCCATCTCCTCTTTGACATCATGCATTTCAACTATTTTTTTATTGAATAACTATTTTAATAATTTAAGTATCATAAGTCTAAGATTACATGAGGAGGGATACAAGTAGAATTTTAGAATAATTTAGTATTGCTTATGGTTAGCTAGCTTGATTAAATAGAAGTAATTTTATAGGTTTTTTATATTATGGAATATGTATTCAAGGTATAGAAGTGAGGTTGGTTGGGAGTGATGTATAGTAGTTGTGATTTTGGTATATTTTTGTATGATTTTTAGTGTGGTTATCATTCATGAACTATTATTATGATTTTAGGATTGTATGTTCAAATTATTGGGAGGGTTTTGTGATTACTTAACTATTGGTTATTATATAGTTTTTTCAATATAGGTTGTAAGAATTTTTTTATATTTATATGAATGAGTGAATAAAGGTTGACGATATTTAGCATAAATATTATTTTTTATAGGCAATTTAAGTTATTAATAGTATAGGTATTTTTGTATGTTTATTATTGAATTTAAGTTCATGTGAGAAGTAGTATACTTTTGTTAGGATAAGGGGTTTATAGTTTAGAGTGTTGGATCCTAAAAAATAAATATATTAGAAATAAAAAGTTAGATTACAAAAGTAGAGAAGTAGAGGAAAAACTTCAAAATAATAGAAGGAAAAGGCCCAACAATTTTGGGAATATCTTTTTGGATTTTCATCCTTATAACTAATTCTAAAAATCCTTCCCTCTAGGGTAGGAAAAAGATTAGATCTTTCCCTTATTTAGAAGCATCCAAATGATTTTTCACTTCCTAATAAAGGTTTTTTTGTTGATAACAAAAAAAAAAAAAAATACAAAGAGAAACATTTATAAGTTAAGTTGAAGTATCATCTATTGAATGATGTTATCTCTATGAAAAACCACATTACATCAACACTTCTAGATGTCATAAAGAATACGAGGATGAAAGAAACACCAAATATGAAGTAAAAATCATTAAATTTGAAGATTTTCAATAAATAAAACTTCATCTCATCTTAATTGAAAATCATGTACATACCTACTACTCTATGTCCAAGAGCTACAAGGAAGGTTTATAAGTAAAAATATAATAGATGAATGTATCTTCCATGTTGCAAACATGACATCTTGAGTCATGAACATCCAAATGAGAGAATTGAATACCAATAGGAAGATCTTGATGAATTAAATACTATGAAAAATATTGTATTTTTGGAGTAGTGGCATTTCATATCTTCTGAATTTTCTACTTCCATAACTACATAATGTGATTAATCTTTAAAAGATAATTAAATCTTAATCAAATATTAGTAATATAAATAATAAGAGTATACATAATCTATGACCTATATGAAAAACCATATGGCTATTAATGTAAGAAAAATCAAGAAAATTATAATGAGAATCTTGAATAATTACACTTCTATCCAAACAATACACAAGATCAAAAAATATAGACTATTTAGGAACATTAATGCCATCGAGACTTTGATATTCAGACCAAGTAATCTAATGATCATGCATGCAAAGAGATGAAAGGGAGAAAGTTATAAGCTAATATCATGTATTGCAACAACATGGATGCTTAATAGCCCATGGTTTATTATTAATTAGAAGCTACTACGAAGAAATCTTCTTAAGCATAGAGGTAGAAACATTAATATTATTAAAGTTTCAAAAATCACTAGTAAAAATCCAAGCCTTCCTAATATACTTTATTACTATAGAAATCGATATAGTAATTCCTTTTGAAAAAATAATCGAATTAAGAAAATAGGTATCTTTTTAAAAATCACTACATCTAGGCTTCTCCATTTGAATGCATTTATGAAAAAGAAGCTTCCAAGGAAGCATTTAACCACCCACATGGCACATAAAATAATATCCTACTTATAAAAATTCATTAATTCTAATCCACCATCATCTTTATAAAAAGTGCAAATGTTTGAAGCAACATGAAATATCAGTTTTTAGAATAGATACTACTCCAAAGAAAATTTCGTACAAGATGATAAATGCAATGATATGGAGAAATACTAGAAGTCCAACATGATATGATATGCTTACAAATAATGAACTTACTAGACATTAAAAGCTTCTTCTCCTTCCACTTAATAATCTTTTATTCAATTTTATTCACTATAATATTCCATAAAGCTTTTGAAGATCCAAAAAAAGACGAAAAATGCCTAACAATTTAAAAACACCTAAGTTTTCTAAAAAATTACAAGATTTAGACAAAGCCCATTCTTCAAATCTCTTATTGCAAGAAATAAAAGATTTGAATTAATTAATTTGAGAGTTTGAAAGTCTATAATATTAATCAACATGATAAAAAAGATGATCTACAATAACTTTGTTATTTTTTAGCATAAAAAAGAGTCATATATAAAATGCATATTTAACAAAGTAGGAATATTATTTTTAATAAATATGCATTATAGCAAATTGTGTTTTTGGTTCTTTTGTATAGCATGACACACAAAATTTATAGTAAGGATGAATAGATAAGGAGAAAGAGGGCAACCTTGCGTAATTGAGCATTCAAACATAAAACTATTAGTAATGCCAAAATTTGTAGCCACAAGTGCATTAGCATCTATAAAGTAATTCTTCATCATCCCAATAAATTTTTCTTTAAACTCATATTTTTGAAAATAAGCAATAATAAAGAACCATTCAATTCTATCATATGCTTTAGTATAATCAAGCTTTTAAAAAAGAATGTCTTGATTGGAATTCTTTGTCCATTGCATACCCTCCCAAGCTACAATAACATTTTCTAGAGTATGTCTACCTTTGATAAAGTGAATTTATAATAGAGTGATTAATTAAGGAATAATTGGTTTTAATATTTTAGGAAGACACTTAGTTAAAATTTTCTAAATAGAATTTAGAAAAGTAATGGGGTGTTAATTAACAATGTGAGAAAGATCATCTTCCTTAGGAATAATTTTGGTGAATCTTCTATTTAGCTCTGGATCAAGAGAACATTGTTTAATGGCTTCTAGAAAAACATAATAAATTTCCATATAAATAAGATCCCAATGATTTTTAAAAAATTCAATAGGAATTCCATCAAAACCTAGAGCTTTATGATTAGTAAAGCTAAAGACTACATCTTTAATTTTAGTAAGAGGGCTATCTTGTTTAAGAAGATGATTGTAATTGCTATGAACAATATTAGATAAATGATCACAATTAGGGAGAAAATCCTCAGAATCAAAATAATTTTAAACAAATATATATTGAAAATATCTTCTAGGAAAATATTCTTAATAAGAGAATTAGAACTAATTTGATCATAAACTTCCATAATGCCAATAATAGGTAAACTATCTTTACTTTCTAAGAATTAAAAAAATTCCTTTTAAGGTTCTCCCTCTACTTTCAACTAGCTGAGATGACTCTTGATGAGAGTACTTTTAGCATCATGCATATCCCATTTTTGTTTAACTAAGGAAAAACAAGTAAGTTGTTTTTAAAGAATAATATGAAAGGGATAATTTTGTATTACAATGCTAATTTGTTAAATTTTATCATATATTTTTTCTCAATTTCCCTTTATCTCTTAACATATTTCTTACCCAACTAGTGGGAAAAATTACGAACATGATTTATAGTATGAAGCCACTAATCAATCCAACTAGATTTAGAAAGGGGTCTTATTTCTACATTCCAAGGATTAAGAAATTAAGATGCATTCATATATAAAAGCTTATAACATCAAACTACAAATTTATTACCAAATTCTAGATTAAGAAAAACTGGGAACATTTTGAAAGAGTTGCATCTTTGTGAATTATAACCTTTTCATTATGGAACCAAGAAGAATAATTGGAAAAATAAAAATAGCCAAGTATTTTAAAAATTTAATTATTACCTTCATAGAGGCTAAACTACATAAAAAAACCATCACAATAAAAATTTGGTCTAGCAACATCAGATAAACAAACTTATTTCTTAAGATCACATCTAATAGAAAGCTCATGGCCTGAAAGATGAGAAGAAACTCCACCAATTTTATCATAATAATTTTTAATCATATTAAATTCACTACAAAAAAAAAGAATGAATGTTAGGTTAAATTTGAAGAAGAAATAGCCATAGAGCAATTCTATTTTTTAGAAGTAGTAGGAGCATAAATATTGCAAATATTAAAACGACCTAAAGCACTTTGAAGAATTACCAAGGCTATAGAATTATCTATGCCATGAGAGAGAATTTTTAAAGATAAAAAATAATTGATAATGAGAACTACACCACCTTGAAAAATATTATGATTAGTAAATAATACTATAGAATCATGAAGAATACTATTACTAGTCATGACTGTATCAAAATTTGAAATTTTAATCTCTTAAAGAAGAATGAAGTTAGGAACTAAATGTTATGCGTCAATAAAAGCACCGATAACTAAATGTCATATCAGACATTCTATGAAAAGATTAACATTGGATGGAAGGTAGGAGGTCCATGTTGTATTAGTGAAATCAATATTATGAAAAGAAATTATCTCCATATCTGACCAATAGCTGTAAATGAATTATTAGAAATTAAAATATCTTGTACATGATAATCATTTTAAAGATTTGACATGTATTCGCCAATTAATACATTTCCTTGATATTTTTTTATTATGAAAAGTCATTTGAAAACTATTTGAATTAACAATAGATTTCTATGAGACCTTAGAAACATATATTTATTTTTCCTTAGTCATTTGAACAATTCTTTAAAGCTTATTTGATTAAAACCTTTCTTAAAGATACATTTTATTAAATAATATTAAATAGAAAGGGGAGGGCTAATTGTTAAAATATCATTAGAAGAAATCACCATAGGATTTTATTTCTTGATTGCTTAATTGTTAATAAATAACCTTCTAGAAATTATCTAAGTAATAGATTCATATAAATCTTTGGAAAAGTCATAAAATGGTAGAGATATAGTGGTTCAGCTTGAAGGATCATTACTAAATCTAGCTACATTACATGTAATATTAATAAAATGATAGAAGATTAATAAAAATTCAAATACTTGGGTTGTAGAATTTGAAGTTTCCTAGGGTATATAGTTTATGTTATATGAGTGGTATGGATATCATAGTTTACCTTTACCCGATGCAACTCAAGGCTAAAATTCATTGCAAATATGAAGATCGTAATCCATGAGGGGAAATATCATGTATTGCATACTTTTGAAGCTGAAAATTTGCCTCATAAGTGGTTAAAGCCTCATCCCTCAAGTGGAAAATGTCATGTAATGACCATAGTTGGGCTTATGAAGGTCAAAAATGCCTTTTGGGATGCCAAAAATGAAAATTTGATGGGTTTTATGAAGGGTATAGCAATTTCTATGCTAGTGATGCTTACATGGGGGTAGATCTTGTTGACCTTTTGGCATGTCAAAACCTTAAGAAAAATGGAGAACAATGATGCTTGTATGGTTTTTATGTTTGAAGGGCAAGAACTTGTATTTGGATAAAAGGAAAGCTCAACTTTGGTGATCAAAGGTAATTCTTAGTATTGAAGAACTTATTGAAGAAATACATCTCCAAGAAATAGTAGAAATCTCCCATCAAGTGAAGAAGTCTCTCAATAGTAGTATATGTCTTGGTCAAAGAATAGAAGGATTAGTGAAGATGTCTTGAAGAAATAGCAGATATCTACTATTAAGAAAAGATGTCTCCCTGATGATGAAGACATCTTGGCCAAGTTGAAAATGATCAATGAAGACATCTTGAAGAAACATCAAATATCTACTATCAAGAAAAGATATCTTCCTGATGATGAAGACGTCTTGGTTAAGTTGAAGGTTTCTTAGAGGAAGATGTCTCTCAGAAATAGTAGACATATTCCTTGTGAAGAAGATGTTTCTCCCAAATGGAAGTCTAATGTAGAAAGATGTCTCAATCTCAAACAAGATGTCTCTAGTGACTGTTCAATAGCTATTGCATTAATTCTAAGGTGATTTCAAAAACATCTAGGCTATAAGAAGGCTTCATTCTCTTGAAAAATGTGAAAGCATTGTGAACTATCAAGTGTCAACATTAAGAAATCATTATATACATCATTCTATTGTTCTTATACCTCATTGTATTATCTTTTGTACTATTGTAAGTGGTCAAAATGTGCAGTACCTCAAAGTACAAGGATTAGAAAATTAGTTGCATTCTTTCCTTGTAATTTTTGTTTCTCTTTTATTACCCTATGGGATTGATGCACTTCTTATAGGAAGGCATCATCTTTAAGCTTGTTGGGATCCTACATAATTGATTATATGTGTAGCACCACAATACTTCGAAGTGGAACTAAAGTTGCAAAGGTTATGGGATCCTAGAAACCACATTCTAAGCTTGTTGGGACCTTGCAGAATTGAGTGGATTTGTGTCATTGATTCTCTTTGAAACAGAGCTTAGAGCTTGTACATGGTGTGGTATCCTTCAAACCAAATTTTGAGAGCAACAAAGTCTAGAGGTATACTAGTGAACTAACCCTCCAAGTGTGGACTACCCAACTTTGGAAACCACACTAAAATTAGTGTATGCTTTGGATGATTAATTTTTAATTAGGAGAACTTATTCATCCTCCTTTCTAAGTTCAATGATCCTCAGATCTCACCTACTCCCAATTTGGAGGGGTGTAGGATCAATAATGCCCAATGTGTCGGGGTATAAACTTCATCCAACATTGACACTCCTTCCCCCCAGCATATATGTACCTTTCCCCCAGGATTGATGCAACATGGACAAGATTTCATCCCTTCATTAACTCCAAAGTTGACCATGCACTCCAACGTGGATGGTAGAAGGCCCAATGTGGATAGATGAAGCTACTATTTTTAGTAAACAGAATGGCCATGGGGGTATGACAATTTCCATACATAGTAACCCTTGAATTTGGGTACCCACCTAACCTAAGCATGACAAAGATTTGCATCCAATTTGTAGTAAGATCCAAGGGTCAAAGCCCTATAAAATCAAGCATCCAACACCATTTATATGTTCCATAATTTTTGTAGCTACACCCCCTTGGCATTTCAAGCATTCTTACATCTAGGAGCACTTGCACACTTTACAATCATGATACTTCTTGGATCATCCCAGCATGGAACCCCTTGTGGCCTTGTAACCCTTGTTATCTCCCTTGAGATTTGTGATATTTTGGATGTCTACATTGAACATTTGGAAACCAAAACTTCCAATGTTTCCCACACTTGCAACCCAAAATCCCTCACACCTCTCATACCCCTAACATAGCCAATGTTGTAGATCTATGGAAGTATCAAAGGTTCAATAGCATTAGGAGTGCTAGAACATCCAATTCATGGAGCTAATCATATAAGCTTCAATGAACTCTGAACCCCTATGCAAGTGAACCCCCTATTATGCTCTCAAGCACATTTTTGTACATAATCTTTAAACTCTTTAATTTTTTTGTGAAATAAAATTTATAGTTTTGATTTGTGTATGAATTAGATATGTTATTTATTTTTAGTGCATTCACATTTTCATATATGAAATTGTATTTTCATTTTTATATCCTTGTTTGCCCTCATGTAAGTCCCTGGGTGATCTACCAAATTGTCTAGGGCACCCTAAATTGCATCTTTTGGAGGCCTTGAGGATTTGGGGTTAAGGCTATTGCATTGAGATTTTTGGTTTTTCAACAATCGAGATTTGTAGTTGCTACAATTTTTCTAGCACTAGAAGGAGGGTCTTCATATGATTTTTGCAACCAAATCAGCTTACTCCATTGCCAATGTTGTCTATCAATTTGAAATATTTGATTTTTTAGCAAAAACCTTTGAATTTGCACCAAAATCAACATTGTAATCCATCCTCCTCTGCATCACAAACCCAATGTGGGTATTGTAGGTGTTTGAATTTTGGAATTTTCATAACAGTTGCTATGATATCCAAAAACTAGCATTGGTTTTCTAGTCCATTCATACCCCCCTTGGCCACCAAAATTTTCTTAGTTTTCTAGCATTGGTGGATTTAAAAACCAAATCCCCATCCCTCCCCTTTGCTATGAAATTTGGCAACTTTCTAAATCCATATTTGCTTGGAAAATTAATGTTTCCATTTTGATTTTCAATCATTCCCCTACTCCAATGTGGAAAGAAAAAGGTGTAAGACTTCCCATCTTACCCCCTTTCTTTCCTTCCTTGCTACACCCTAGCATAGGTATAGCTAGGAAGCTAGGAGTAGGTGGAGTGTGATGCCATCTCATTCCATTTTTAGTAAAAGGGTAGATCCCCTTTAACAACCACTTACTATTTACAATAAATAACTCATTTTAGCCATTTTTCCTTTTCTAGTATTTTTCAAATTCCACTTACTAGAATTTACATCTTTATCAAGCCTTTTGTAACCTTGTTATGCCATTTTTAGTATCATAACCTCATCTTTCTAATAGTCGATTAAGTTTCCCTTTGATTTCATCGATAATAGGTCCAACCAATAAGCTATTAGGATATATGATCCTAAGGACCCCATTGTAGCCAAATGTAGACAATCTTTGAGACTTAGGGACTAGAGTCCTAGGTTATCGGTAATAAATGAAGAGCACTACAACTTCATTTGTGCCAAGATCTAGGTTGGCATGTTGATTCCATTAATTAAAGTAGAAGCCAAGAGGGAGTTTGAGCTTATACATCACAATGGAAAGGAATATATTCCTTCCTTGTATGACCAAATACACCTCACTGACATCTATGCTAGCATCCTAGCTCACTTGATTGAGATGGATGAAGAGGACTACAAGGCTACCTCAAATAGGTAGCCGAAAGAGCAAGCTGAATTTGGGGTGGAATTTGAGCCTGAAAACATCTTGGATGCACTTTTCCAACAAGCCATCCCTAAGACAACAGGGTCTACCTCCACCCCATTTTTCTCTTCCACTGAGCATGTTCAATGACCTTCATCCTTGCCTTACCCAACCATGTGCAGGCCACCACTAATTAGAGCTATGCACCAAGCACAATTGATGTTGTAGTCTAGTAGCTTCCATTTTTCAATGCCTTTAGCCACCTAGCCTCGGTTAGTGCGATCATCATCAGTGGTGGTTACCATTGCCAATCCTTTAATCATACAAATGGAGCCCATCATGGCATCCCAAGTAGCCCACAAAATATACACCCCCCTTCATCCTATTTGTGCCTCAGATACTAGCATAGACATCATTCTCTTTGTTTATCCTACCTACCACTATTATAACACAAATCCTCCCCTTTGTCCCACAACTAATAATAAGGACGTAGGCTACCTAGAAAATACTATGATTCTTTGTTCAAATCCCACAACCTATGGAGGCACCCAGGGCCTAGATTAGGCCTTCAAAATGATCCAAGAGCTAATAGAGAAGTTGAAGAGGCTTAAGGCCTCTACATCACAAAGCATAAAGATCATGGACTTTTACCAAGATGATTCCATCAATTTTGTGATTCCATCCTTGATGCTACCTCTTGATGTCCCTATTTCCCAGTTTATAAAGTATAATAGTGAAGGTGATCCTAATGCTCACCTTATAACCTTGCATTTGAAGTGCTTGTTATTATAAGCCTAGCCACATACAATTATGAGAATTGTCCCTATGTCCTTGACTGGGAAAGCTCTTGAATGGTACCATGCCCTACCTAGAGGATCTATATCCTCTCTTGATGATCTGATAGCCTAATTCATTAACCAATTTAAGTCTAACTTGAAGCCTAACACTATGCTTAACTAGCTAATGAAGGTTCAAGTTAAGCGTAGTTCATCTAATGATGGAATGGTCTACTAAATAAGATACCAAAGCTTACAACTTAAACTTAAATTTTGGCTATATTCAAGGGGATAGTCAATGATTTTATTAAATCTAAGCTATACAACCTTAACCTGTAGTCACTTAGTCAAGCCTTTTCTTAGAAAAAAAACATAGAGGATGCCATGAAGGCTAGTCATGATCTTGCCTATGTGGCATACAAAAATCAATATACATGAAGGAACAAGGAGAGGGGCAAGTAGAACAACGTGGCAATGGTAACCATAACCAAAGAAGCTAAAACAACCAACTAGGGGAGAAGGGCCACTCTACCGAAATCCCTTGGTAACAACTGACATAACCAATTGTTGACTTTTGGGGCCACTTCATTAACCATGACTAAATCAAAATTTGAATGAAAGGATAGGTCCAAATACACTAGGTTGCCATCAAAGCCATCTGAACTATTAGATTAGATTTTGAAGAGTGAATGTATCCAATATAAGTAAATGACTGAGGCTTCCTAAAAGAAGCATGAGAGGCTATGCAAAATATCCAAGGACCTTGTTTGAGAAACAAAGGATGACCCACAACTATCTAAATATTTTAGGCTAGACTAATTTTTCCATTATCATCAATTGCATGGTCATGACATTGACTTCTACCTTACACTGAAGGATGACCAACAAAAGATGATAGATAGGGAAGAGTTAGTCCTAGATTCATCTAACCCTATCCAACCATAAAACCAATCCATGCAAGTGTATAAGGACCTCTTGAATGCCAATAATAGTGCATACATCATATTAGCATTTAACATCAGTGATAATTAGAGACATGTGGGGGAACCATTCATGATTTGGATGTCCCCTCACGATGAAAGGACCTCTTCAGCTTTTACTAGCTCAAGATCCCTTTTTGTTGTGAGAGTACCATTGCAAACACCTCAAAGGAAACCTTTCATCATCAGGGTATCCTAGCCAACTACAACCCAACCAACCCATACAATTGAACAACGACCTCCCATGGTGGCCAATGCTACAAGTTATTCCTCCCAAACAACCAATAATGACCAAAAGGAATCAAATAAGGAAAGGGAGAAGCCTAAGTGGAAGCCCAACAACAAGGATGACAAGCATGCCAAGTTATGGAAGGAAGTATACCTACAGAAGCCCACTCTTATATCCTTAGTAACTATGACTTCCACAACCTAGGCTACTTCTACAAGTAAAACACGGTATAACCATAAGGGTTAAGAGAAGAAGAAAGAGAAAATGGCACAACAACCCACAGTTGAAGTACACATTTTGGAGTGCATGGAGGAAGTAAAGCACAACTAAGGGGACAAGTTGATGACCAATGAAAAAAGCTTCCTTAATGTAATGAAACAGGTTAAGTAGTCTCTCAAATAGAAGAACAAAACCTTGAACTTGTATCACTTAAATTATGAATTTCATTACACATCATAAGTCATTTATCAAGATTTTGACTTCCATCCTCATTAGTGAGGACATCTATGCTAATGGGAAATCCATCCATGCAGTGATGATTTCTTCTTCACCAAGGGAGAAGAAGTTAACATCACTAATGTTTCATGATAGCAAAATCAAGACTAGTCCCTAACATGGCAAGGTAACTAAGGATCATCTTCTTATCATAATATAGGTAGGCCAATATAAGGTGCATCAAGTGCACGTAGATAATTGGACTACAACTAACATTATCCCATGCACTATCATTGAGTACTCAGGCTTGCCAAAGTAGATACAATGTACAACAACCATAGCTCTCAAGTCCTTTAATGGATCACAAGCTACTATTAAGGGGTTAATCTTCTTAGACTGTGGCAAGGGAGTAGTTCCCCACAACTATGGATTCCTTGATGGTGGAGGAAACACCAATATTCAACCTTATCCTAGGAAGATCTTGGTTGGCTCAACTGCAAGCCATATCTTCTCCCATCCACCAAGATATTCACGTTCCTCATGAGGAAGGTGAAATTATCATTCATTGTGATAACATGGTTCCCCTAGTGGTCAACAACATGGATATTGCGTAGGAATCTAAAGTGGAGTTTCAGGACGAAACTCCCAACCATGAAGTCAAGTGGCTCAAGAGAGAGAAGACAACCAAAGATGCAAACAATAGATGACATGATGCACTATGGGACAAACTCCCCTTTAATGTCATTAGTGAAGGGGATGCTAGGTATAGACTTGTGTAAAATAGGGCTTATACATTTCCTAATCTTTTCAAGATTAGAAAAAATTTGCACAAGTGATGTACATCCCTAATGCTTCCATCCCATGCCCTTATTACCATGTAATCATAAGTACTAATAGCCTTTAGCCTAAATTTTCTGAGTTGACCTATTGTGCCTTTTTTTATGTTTCATTTTAATTTTTTATGCATGTAGCATAGAGATTTAATTTTATTTTAATTTTTTATTTATTATAGCCTTTTTCTTTAAAACAAGAAAATCCATAAAAACTTTAAAATAAAAAATCACCAAAAATATAAGTTTCCTTTCAACACGAGCCCACCATGGCTTAAAACTGGCAAACCCCTTGGCTTGTTAAGGCCTTAAACCAATGCCATGATTTTCTAAGACCTTAAACTAGCACCATGGCTTGCCATGATCTTAAAATGGTGATAAACATATGGCTTTCCATGGGTTAAAAACTAGTAAGAAACCTTTATCATATAGCCATTTATATCATTATAGTTTAGGCATTTTTAACATAGTCAACATAGTCATTTTCATTTACAATGTTTATAACCTTTAAGATCCTAAAAGAAGTAAAGCCATAAATAACATATATAGCCAAAATTAAACCTAAAAGTTAAAATGTTTGAACATACATAGCCATGGCCACACTATGTGGAAAAAATGTTAAAGCAATAAATGAGTATAAAACATCTACAACCAAAACATTGACCAACATTGGTCATACAACATCCATCAATAAAATAAACTATAATCAACAACGAGAGCTATCACATCAAACATCCGGTGGTGTTAAGGGGGCATCCGAAGGAGGAGGAGGGGGATCATCATCTTTGCCTTTACCATTGGGGCCACCAACATTGCCTAGTGCTTGTGACACACAAGCATAAAACCAATCAATAACCAATAGATGAGAACTATATCTTAAGAAAATTCAAAATTAAAATAAAAACATAATAATCATCAAACCTATAGGGAATTTGATTCCATAAATTCTAGGGGAATACATTGAAGACTAGTCTTCAAACATTAGAGAATTTGGTCTTTTGTCATGTTGGCCTAGGAAACATCCCCAATATTAATGCCTGTGAGGATGTTTGTCCTATCCATGCCCATTCATGTTGACCACTCTCATGAGATTGTAGTCATAAAGATCTCAACTACAATTGTAATGACTTGAGAAAAAGAAGATTTGGCTACTATGTTATTTCTTTCAAAGAGTTGTAAGCACTCTTAGCCTAAATGCCCTAAATGAACAGCTCCATCTTATGTCATTCAATCATCTCCTTCTTTAGCCACTTTAATTATGCCTCTTGATTGAAATTATACTACATCTTATGATATTTTTGTGTCTAATCCCACTCTAGGATTTAGGCATAATAATCCTTCTAGTCTTGGGTATTTTGGGAGATTAGATCCATTTGCATATGTTGTCGGCCAACTCCTTGGCAAGGGAAACCTTACTATGGATGGTATGCTAGTAGTGGGTCCATGTGATCTCTTTGGTTTGTAAATTCTTTGAGTTAGCCACTTGAGCTTTCATAAAGATCTTATAGTCCTTGAGATCACTAATCCTCTTGGCTTGCCTCTTGTTCTTATCCCTCAAGGCCACATCTTGCTCCCATAGGGATTTGTTGGACCTCTGAAACTTCCATGAAATTTTTGGTTATGAAACTGTAAGATCAGTGGCAGTTTTGTATAACTTTAGGAAAAAATTTTGAGTGCTAAGAGAACGCTTAGGCAAGGAGCCAAACTCTATGTCACAGTCTGGGTCCCATGTAATTGATGACACTAAAAACAAGTATAACTATAAACATAATAAATAACTTAGATAGTGATAGCATAAGCCAAATATACCTATAAAACCATAGAAAAATAACCAAGGCACACAGTAAAACATAGTTCTTACTAATCTTTGGTGCAACTAGTTATAGTTGATTGATGATGTCCTTCATCATTTCATGCATAAACTCTATCTTATTTGGGACCTCTACCCATGGCTTCATGTGAAATGTGGATGTAGAGGCCTTTGCTGGTGGCTCAGGAACTACAATAAGCATAACAATCATCGAGAGGTTAGAATAAAAACCAAGAATAAGACCATAGGCTATAACAAGTAGAAATAAGGTGTAGGCATACCTAGATCCTCATCCTCATTAGGGATGATGATTGGGAGCTGCTTGGGCAATGGATCACTGAACAAGGCATCTAGATCATCCATATCAACATTGGATAACCCTTTAGCCTCATGTTTCTATAAGAGTGCCTCCTCTACATGGCTTTGTTCCTCTGCTATCATAGTAACCACATGCCTTTGCTTCTCAGAAAGGTGTCTTTGCTTCTCCTCTTCATGCCTCTACTCTTCTTTTGTAGCAGTAGCTTGAGCTATCATCTCCTATTGTTGATTTGCAATCATAACTCATTAGACAAGTTAGCACATGTAAGCATAAGGTATAGAACATCACATAGCCAAAGACATTAACAATATAGTTAAACTTACCTACAACTACTTAATGTGATTGACGGAGCTTGAAGAGGATCTCTTACTTGGTGGGTGGTTATGATCCTAGTAGTGCTTCCTCTATGGGCCATTTCAACTTGGCCCTGGATGCCTTGTCATCCTCAAAATGCAACTACTAGGCCCTCCTAATATTTGCTAGAATTGTTAAGGGCTCCATCCTCATGCTATTAGGGGATTCATACTTCTTACCATTAAATCCTTTTGTGGTAATAGATAGTGAGTCTCCCATGTACTCTAGTGGATTCTAGGCATGCATAGTTGGATAAAGATGCTTTATCCAACACCTAGAAAGTTGGTTTGGGTTCTAGATTATCCATTGTTCATTCCTAATCACCACCAAGAACTCTATGAATCTCTTTAGATAACCTACAAAAATGCATAATGCATATGGATTATCATAGAGGTATCTTCATGGAGTTTGAGGATTTCCTCCTTGAGGCTTGTAGCCAAAGAAGTAGCCCAGTTGAAATTAGTACCCTCCATCACGACCTTCTTGAAGGTCCATCCTTGTGCAATACCAATTACCTTCTTTTGTGATAATAGTTTAGGAGAGGCATGAGATCGAAGCAAAGGATAAGATTCCTTTACTTCAAAATTCATGAAGCCATCTAAAGAAAGTTTGGAGTGGCCCTTGCTGGCACTAGACCACTCTTAAACTTTCTCATAATATTCAGCCTCCTTAACTAGTTGGTAGTAACTATTATCTTGTTAGTGGGAACACCAAAAAAGTCATGGAAGGTTGCCTCACTAATTGCAATGGAAATCCATATGCTTTGTACTATGGTGTGGAACACATTGGCTTCTATGTTAAAGGAGTCGATGACATTTAGCATCTCTATGGAAGGGATGGAAGGGCTAGGCACCATGAAGACATCAAGTATATTAGAAAGTGTGATATTTGTTTGGATGTCCCTAGATGATTTCCCCCTCAACCACACATGTGCTAGACCCACATCACTAAACTTTAGTATGAGAATATTCACAAAGTATCTAGAAAGGGATATGGTAACATTAGAAGGAATGGAAGGTCCTGTAAGACAATGATAACTACTTAGCATTAATACAAGTATGTTTAGACCATAGATTAAGACCATAGGATACTTGGGATCCAAATAGCCATAAAACCTTATGTATAACATAGAAAATCATTCTTATTCTCACCTTTCTTCTTCTTTCTTAGTGAAGCTTGTTTAGGGATCCTGGTTGAAATGCCTTTATCTCTAATGCTCTTGGGGACCATCCACTAACTATGTGCTATTTTGGCAGCTACACACTTCTTGTAGATAGGGTTGAATGTATTGGTGTACTGATCAAATTTCCCTCTTAATTTTTCATATATAATAGGTATGATCTTGGGGCCTTTGGTAAACTCACTTAACATGGTTTGGGCCATCATCAAGACTTGATCATTCCTAATCAAGCTTTGATCATTAACCTGATACCTTCAAGATGTATGTAAAATTGATAATTTAGGAAAGGTGATCAAACTAGTAAAGCCAAAACATTAAAAACCATTAATAATCATGCTTACCATTGTAGGTGATACATGTTGCCTAGAGGATTTTGGAATAAGGTATGGACTCTATGCACCACCATCAGAGTATTATCAATATTGTGTTGAGAATACTCTAGTATCCTTAGTCTCTATTGGCTCTCCTATTGCTTGGGTTTCTAGATTCTAGTTATGAACCTAATGATCATCCTCGTAGACCCAGGCAGCAAGGCCTTCACTATAACCCTGGACACATTTGCAAAAAAGTGTGACCATAGTATCACACTAAAGTTCTATAGGATGTAGGCAAGGAATTCTCTTACCCTTGGTCAAAACCATAGTGAGCCCCTCTCTAGAACCATGTTAGGCAAAGCGACATTTACCTTGGATTTGTTGATGCAACATAGGATGCCAACTAGCTTAGCCATGATGAGTATGGATTTTAGTAGGGAACTGCATGGGGAAACAAGAACACTGTTAGGATCATGTCTCAACAAATTTTACAAAACATCATAGTTGGGGGTGAAATTAGCCTTTATAAAAAAAATCTAAGGCATTTGTTAAAAATTATTAAGGAATTCAATAATAACATTGTTACAATCATTGTAGCTATCATACATTATAGCCAAAATCATGCCTTATTCAAAAACCACATTGACAAAAATAGCTTTAAAACCTAGAAAATGGTCATAGGAGGATGCTTACTAAAAATAGTAACAAAAATTTTAGTTTTCTTGAAACTAAATTTAGAACATTTCCAATGTCTTAGGGCAACCCCATGAGCATGGGACATTGACAAGAAAAATTTCTAAGCATGTCAATGCTGCCCATCTCCAAGGGGTAAAGCTAATACAACCATGAAAAAAGCCTAATTTACATAGCCTTGATGAAAAATTCATTACAACTTTGAATTCAGTGATTCCACCATTGAAGGAATCTTGAAATCATAAAATTTGTAGCCATAACTAGAGAAAGCCAAAACCCATAGTAATTTTTGCACAAAATGTAACCAAATTCACAAAAATGTAGTTGTCACCGTAAGTCCCCTTGCATGTAGGGTTGGTAAAAAAATCATTAAAAAGTTATTTGAGCTCCAAACAAAGTGATTCTAGCACTGTTGGGGAGGGTATCCATAGTATGGAAAACTATATGGAAAACCTAAAGTGCTCAAAACTTTTAGGTTTGGTGGATCCATGATAGGGGAGGCCTCATCCATGCTACCTAATGTAGATACAAAGTGGATGGATGGGGGGAATAACCAAAACTACCAAAATCAACCTTCTAGTTACTATATTTTGACTTCAACACTTCTTGGTAGCCTCTGGTAATCTAGACTTGCCAAAAATAACTCAATTTTTCATATCTACATTTGTCTCCATGGTGGTGAACCCTTCCTCCATGCTGCCCAATGTGGATGTCCTAGGGGTATGCAATATAACCTACTCTATAGCTAGAAATAGCCTAATGACCTACCCTAGTGACTTCTAGATCCTATTGAAGCTTGACAAAACCTTTAGATGCCTCAAAATTAAACAAAATTGATAAAAAACCATCATCCCCTCCCATCCATGCTAGGGTCACCCTACCCAACATGGAGAAAAATGGAGATGACTGCATGGACACTTAGGGACCTTAAAATTAATGAATTTCAATGCCAAATATTAACCATCAATCCCTTGTAGCCCTAAAGACTTTTAAAACCTATTGAATCTTGTCAAAAGTGGTCCAAAACTTGAACCCAAGTTAATCCATGCTAAGGGGGACTCTATCCATGTTGGACAATATGAAGCCAACATGGATGGAAGGGGTATGACAAAAACTTCCAAGATTTACCTAAAAATTAAATTTGTTGACAACCCAACCCTCTTAGAGGCTTTGGTAGCTAAAACTTGTCAAAAATGACCCTACTTTATAATTTTCTTGGCTTCTATGCTAGGTGCCCCTCTCTTCCATGCTAGCTAGTGTGGAGCTAGCATGAATGCAACTAGGAAGATTTATGGAGGAATCACATATACATCAAAAAAATGCCAAATTATCCTATACGTATTCTACAACCTTGTCAGCCCCTATAAAAGCCACCAAACCTTGTGAAATCAATCCAAATTAGTAAAAACTCTAATCCTCTAAGGTCCTTCATGATGGTTCCATGCTAGCC
The DNA here is from genome assembly GCA_015680685.1 of Gnetum montanum. Classification (NCBI taxonomy): domain Eukaryota; kingdom Viridiplantae; phylum Streptophyta; class Gnetopsida; order Gnetales; family Gnetaceae; genus Gnetum; species Gnetum montanum. The sequence continues at coordinate 633,994 of MNCI01026259.1, read as the reverse complement.
AATGTGAAACTAGTGGGTAACTCATAAAACCACCTAGGGACCCTCCAAACTACCTAATTTTGACCCTAAACCCTAGCCCTTGACACCAACAACCCTAGGAGATGACATGCATGGTCTATTATGGTCAAAACTAGCCTAGATTTGATATTTTTGATCTATCCATGTTGGGCACCCCCTCATCCATGTTGGGTAGTGTGAAGCCAATGTGGATGAGCTACCTTTCCTTCTTTGACAATGAATAGGGACTTCAAGAGACCAAACCTACACTGGAAAAGCCTAGGATCTCATAGCCTTGAGATTACACCCATTTGATCATATTTTAGCCCATGAAATCTGTCAACTCCCCTCCTTAATGCTAGGGTAACCATGCCCATCATGGATTAGGAGGTGTGATCATGCATGGTCTTAAATAGCCTTTGAACCTAGCAGAATTATTCAAAAACTTGGAAAATCATAGTTTATAATTCTAGAAGCCTAGAAACTTGGTCGATTCCCCCCCAAGACCATACTAAAGCCAAAAAGCAAGGGCACCCTATCTGTGCCATGCTTGCAAGTGTGAATCTAGTGTGGAGACTGCTCAAAACTTGTTTTAACACTCAAAACCCTATCCAAATAGCTTCATAACATAGTTAGAAGATACACAACTATAAGATCTTGGTTCCAGTTGCCCATCCAACCTTGTTTGACCCTGGTTTATCCTAGATTTGGATCAACTACGTTGAGCCCCCTCCCATCCATGCTGGCCAGCATGGAGATAGGAAATGTAACTATAAGACCTATGTTTTGACCATTTTCAAGCTCCAAAATGATTAATTTTGATAAATATGGCCTTGCATTATCTTGGGAAGGCCCTGAAGTCCCAAATTTGATCCTTGGGATGTCATGCAACACACTTCCATTGGCCTCCATGATGGTTTCATTATGGCTAATGTGGATCCAACATGGAAGATACTTTTAGACTTTAATGAAGGTTTTTAAGAGTTGAAATTAGTGCTAGAATTGACCCATTTCCTTCCTTGGTCAATCGCGTTGACATGAAAGTCATCAGGGATCAAAAACTACCCAAAACAAGCCTTGGAAACCATTTAGATGTTTCATCCATGCTAGTGATCACCCCATCCATGTTGGCCAATGTGGATCCAGCATGGATCTAGTGTGGATACCATAAAAACCTTGCTTTTTCAGCCCAAACAACCTCAAAATAGTTCTAGTTGATGCATACTCACCTATGAACCTTGTTCCTTGAAACAATGGCTTGCCAAGGCCTAAAATTGGTAGAATCTAATTCATTTTTATTATTTTTGGATCAAGATTCACCATATGCATCCCACTTTACCTTATTTGGTTTTGTTTCATCATATTATCACCTATTTTAACCATTGTTATACTTTTGACCTTTTTTAGCCTCAGTACTACTTCTATCTCAATGTGTTTGTCTTTATTCTCTACATTATAGTCTTGTTCAACCTTTGATTGGTATTAAATGATGGGGTTTGACCTTCCCTAATCACCATTTGGCATCATGTGACCATGGCCCATGAAGGCCTTAAATGGGCATCATGGTCTACTAATGCCTTAAACTAGCATCATGGCCTACTATGGCCTTAAAATTGCATCATGGCCCACCATGGTCTTAAATTAACAAGCTTGTGATCTTAGTTGACCTTGTTTTGGCTTGTCAAGCTTTAGCTTATTTCAACCACATTTAGCCTTTGCTTGACCTTTTCTTAGTCCTCATTTCATTTTATTGATCTCTTTTTATCTCCTATAGCCTTATACAACCTTGTTCCCTTATGTTTGCATTTTATAGCATGAATTTACATAATTTTATAGCATTTTGATATTATTTACTTATCTTTACTTGGTGCCACTTAATGTGCTTTTGGTTGACATGCAAGACTAAAGTATGAGTACCAAGAAGCAGATCAATTTACCTTTAAGCCTAAGTGGAACTTATGGTGATGTAGAATAGTGTATCGACTCTAATTACCTAGATCTTGAGCTTGAGAGTCTCGTCAACCACATATCCTTGATAGAGAAAGCTCTAGAATGGCCTGAAAACCTAATTAAAACCCTTGATCTTAAGTTTGGTGACATAATCGAAGACTCTCTAGTTAAGATTCCTATCACAACACTCAATGGTAAGGAGAAAACCCTAAAACTAAGTTTCTCATTAGAGCCTCAATAGGCTCAAGACATCACCAAAGTCCTATGAGACAACATTAAGGCATTTGCTTAGTCATATGAAGATATGCTAGGCTTAGACCTATGCATAGTACAACAAAACATCATACTTGATCCTAGCATTAGACTAGTTAAGCAAAAAGTTCACAAGATTAGACCTAATTTGGCCCTGGTAGTTCATGATGAAATCACAAAGCTATATTGAGTTGGTTTCATTAGGGTTGTTGACTATGTAGAATGGGTGTTCAACATAGTGGTAGTTCCTAAGAAAAATGGGAGTATTCACATTTGAATCAATTTTTGAGATCTAAATAAGGCAACCATCAAGGATGACTTTCCTTTGCGTACTATTGGTCAACTTATCAATAGTATTGTCTAGCATGCCTTATTGTCATTTATGGATGGGTACTTAGGGTACAACCAAATTATGATCAACTTACAACATCAACTTAGCACAATCTTCATGACCCATTGGGATATCTTTTGTTATACCATGATGCCCTTTGGTCTTAAGAATGCTAGAGCGACCTACCAAGGAGCTACAATGTATATCTTTAGTAATTACATGCCATGATTTCTCAATGACTATGTAGATGATATAGACATTAAATCTAAGATGGCCAACAACCATGCACAAGATCTTAACCTTGTACTTAAATGATGTCTCAAGTATGAGCTTAGGCTCAATACTAAGAAATGTGTCTTTGGTGTTAAGATTGGTAAGATGCTTGGCTTTGTAGTATCTGAAGTAGGGATATGTGTTGATCCTAACAAGGTTAAGGCCATATCCAAATTAGCAGTGCCAACTAACCTTAAGGAGATTTAAGGGCTACAAGTTAGACTACAATTTATTCATAAGTTTATCACTAGGCTCATGAATAATTTGCAACCCATGCTTAAGAAAGGAGTTTACTATGAGTGAACATCTCAATGCCAAGAAACCTTTGAAAACCTGAAGTAAGAGTTGGTACAATTACTGATGGTCTATCCTCCATGAGAGGGTATGCCTTTTTACATCTACGTTGCTATCTCTAACACATCCATTGCCTTTCTACTCTATCAAAAATGAGATGATGGAGCAGAGATGCCAATATACTACCTTAGTCTTGCATTAGTTGCCCATGAGACTTGATACACTAAAGTGAAGGAGTACTATTTAGCACTAGTCTTCTCATTGAAGAAGTGGAGACACTACCTATGTTGGAGATAGGTTAATGTCATTTGCAAAGACAATGTACTTAGAGCCATGATGATCAACATTTATGAAAGTAGCCACATAGCCTATTGGAAAGCCATAATAGTGGTGTTTGACCTTGATTACATCTCTTAGGCCTTAACGAAAGGTCAATCTATAGTTGTACAACTCATTTTTTACCCATTGATAACCAAGTAGCCATAGATCTTGAGTTTCCTGATGAACACATCAATGCCATTAGGCAAGTACCCAAGGGTTATGAGGCAGTCATGCACTTTGACAAAGCTTCAATTTCCCATGGGGCTAGTGCTACTACCATTATGACATTTTCATTTGGTGAAATTTTATCCTTTGCCTATCATTTTGAGATTCCATGTACCAATAACATAGCATACTATGAAGGTTTGATCAGAGGAATGATAGTAGCTTGTGACCTAGGAATCAAGCGCTTAATGATAAAGGGTGACTCTCAACTTTTGGTCAACCAAGTAACTAAGGTTTCTATGTGTAAAGCTAAACATTTATAGCCTTACTGTGACTTAGGGAAGTAACTGTTACAATAATTTATAGATGTTGATATCCAATGCATACCCCAAAACGAGCATGTCATAGCCAATGCCATTCCAATGCTAGCCCTCTATGTGATGCTGGATGTGTTTAGTAAGTTGCCCCCTTGACTATGGACTATGATATTATCATTACGTAGAGCACTAAGGATACCTTTATGACCATAGTTCATATTTCTCCTACTAGGAAGTGGTATGATGATATCAAATTGTACCTTATGCATGATGAAACTTTACAAGGCCTAACTACTACGCAAAAGGATGTTGTACATAAATGATCAAAGGCCTAAGTATTATTGTAGGTGATAATACATTATGTCAATGATCCTACAATGACATATTGTTAGTATGCTAGGTAAAATTGAAGCTGGAATAGTCCTAGAGAAGGTTCACGAGGGTATCTGTGGAGGACATATAGGACCTAGAGCCATGGCTGCTAAGATTAGATGGTTAGGATATTATTAGTCCTATATGAAAAATGATTACCTGCAAAAGGTTAAGACTTGTAACATGTGCTAACAACATAGCAACCTCATATACATACTACCAATTGAGTTACATGCTACTTACATAACTTGGTCATTTCAATGATGGGGATTAGATATCATTATGCCTATAATACGTAAGTCTTCCATAAGGCATAGCTTCACCATCATTGCAATTAAATACTTTACGAAGTGGGTTAAAGCTATTTCACTAAGGAAAACTATATTTAAACAAGTCTATAGGTTCATTTTGGATAACATAGTAGCTCATTTTGGCATACCCATGATCATAGTCATAAATAATGGATCATAGTTTAGTAGCCAAGAAACAAGAGATTTCTATTATGACCTAGCATTAAGAATTTCTTTTCAGTGTCCTATTACCCTCAAGACAATGGACAAGTGGAAGCAAGCAACGAGGCCATCATCAACTTGCTTAACAAGATTCTCAACTATAGCAACCACAAGTGATGAATGGTTTGTTCTTACACTTTGGGCTTACAAAATGACCTATCATACAGCAACTGGTATAAACCCTTATAGCTTGATTTATGGTTCTAAAATTTTTTTTCCTATTGAATTGTAGGTACCATCACTTTGAGTGCCCTTATGCGACTTCATCAATGAAAAATCAAACAAGGAGCTACATACCATGAACTTAGACTCAGTGGAGGAGTAGTGGGTGTGAACACTTACTCACATCCATAGCTACGTAGAGAGGAAAAAATGGAAGCACCACCATAACTTGACTAGGAGTAAGATCAAGAAAGATGACATGGTCCTCAAATCCATCCACAAGAATGCAAACAAATTCTTAGCCAACTTGAAAGGGCCCTTTCTAGTCACTAGAGCCTATGGTAATGAAGCATTTAGAATCCCAGACATGGATGGAAATGAATTGGCCATCCCAGTTAATCATTCCTATCTAAAGCATTACTACATGTAGCCTACCAGAACCAATAGCCAACATCGATGGTCTACTAAGACCTTAAACTAAGAAAATGATCTTCCAAGGCCTTAAATTGGCAACATGGTATGCTAAGATCTTAAATTGGCAACACAACTTGCTAGGGCCTTAAATTAGAAACATGGCCCACCACAACATTAAACTGGCAACATTGGTGACCTGGGTAGCTTTTTTCTATCTATCATTCCATTGTGTGGCCTATATGCATTGTAATATTATAACATGATTTCTTTGTTTGGTTTTATTATCCTCTTGGAGTTATGCTTGTAGTATGAAGACTTGGACCCATCACAAAGGTACAACTCATTACAATAGCAAGTTACCATGTGACTTAGATGCATGAGATTCGGTGAGTTAGTCCTACATAGAGTGCTTGCCTTGCAATCATTGTCCTTCCTTTAGTGCTACTCCTCAAACCTAACCCTGTGAAATAATGATGGCCTTCCATACCTTGAGTAACAATGTTAAGCTATGCAAACACCCATGCATTGTGGTCTTAAGACATCTCTTCATCATGCTCCATCTTCAAGTCCATTAAATGTAAAATATCTTGTTCAATGGAAAACCCCCAAGTACGTTGAGTGTAACACAACTCATTCAATAGGAAATCTAGATTAAACCAGCCCTAACAAGGTTTTACCCCACAAAAAATGGGGAAGCAAGTTTCCAAAGAGTCAGATGATTGATGATAGTCAAAGAACAAACCTAGGGCTTCGAACATCCAAAAGGAGAAGCTCAATGGTCAAAGAAATCTTAGAGTGAGATGTTGGTTTTTCAAATGCATTTGCCAAGTGAGCCACATATCTAAACATGAAGTGTGAAATCTAATTGATTAACCAACATGTTAATGCCATGTTATAGCCATGGTGTCAACACTTTGAAATGTATTGTTAGCCTTCACAACCATTTCCTTATGACCTTTAAGCCATTTTACCATCATAGCCTTACTACATCATCATAAGCATTCTTTGGCATGGTTCGATATAATCAAACAAAGCACAGAGAGGGAATGTTGATGATGGACCTATAGTGGTGTTTTGTATTCTTTGTTGGTGCCTCTTGGGACATTCCTCCAGACATCAACAAAGATGGACCATTAAAACACCACCAAAATTTGCATGTTGTAACTATGTTTTCCTCATGTAACCTTTACCCCATGAAACCTAAGGTTAAAATTCATTGTAAATGTGAAGATCATAATCCATGAGGGACAAGCTCACATATTTCATACTTTTGGGGTTGTAAATTTACCTCATAAGTGGTTAAACCCTCATCCCCCAAGTGGAAAAAATCATGTAATGTTTATATTTAGGCTTGGAGGGTCAAAAATGTCTTTTGGGATGCCAAAAATGGTAATTTAATGGGCTTTATGAAAGGTATAGTAGTTTCTATGTTGGAGATGCCTACATTAGGGTAGATCTTACCTACTCCCAACATGGAGGGGTATAACCTTCACCTAGCAATAACACTCCCCCTTGGTGTTGATGTACCTTTCCCCTAGCATTGATGCAACATAGATAAGATTTCAACACTCCATTGACTTCAATGCTAACCATGTAAATGGTAGAAGGCCCAACGTGGATAGATTAAGCCAATGTGGATGTTATGCCCTTGTTACTTTTTTAAGTAAATAGAATGGCCATGGGGTTATGACACTTTCAATACATAGTAACCCAAAAATTTGTGCATCCACCTAACTTGAGTGTGGTAGAAATTTGCAACCAATTTGTAGCAATTTTTCAGCCTAATTTTCAGCTAATTTGTAGCAAGATCCAAGGTAGAAAACCTATAAAATTAAGCATCCAACACCATTTACAGGTTCCATAATTTTTGTAGCTACACCCCCTTGGTATTTCAAACATTCTTACATCCAGGAGCACTTGTACACTTTTCAATCACACTACACCTTGGATAATCCTAGCGTGGAACCCCTTGTGGCCTTGTTACCCCTATTACCCCCTTCAGATTTGTGATATTTTGGGTGTCTACACTGAGCATTTGGGAACCACAACTCCCAATGTTGTTCACACTTGCAACCCAAAATACCTCACACCTCTCATACCCTTAGCATAACTAGTGTTATAGATTTGCGAAAGTATCAAAGGTTTGATACCATTGGGAGTGGTAGAGCATCTAGATTATGGAGCTGATCACATCAGTTTCAATGGACTCTAAACCCCCACCCAAGTGAACCCCCTGCTATGCTCTTGGGCACATTTTTGTACACAATATTTGAACTCTTTTTTTTTTTTGTGAAATAAATTTTACAATTTTGGTTTATGTATGAATTAGATATGTTATTTATTTTTAGTGCATTTACATTTTTAGATTTGCAATCATATTTTCATTTTTATTATCTTGCTTTCCCTCCTCTATGTCCTTGGGTGATCTACTAGACCATCCAAGGTACCTTGAATCTCATCTTTTGGAGGCCCTAGGGATTCAAGATTAAGGCTATTATGTTGAGATTTTCGGTTTTCTAGTGACCAAATTTTTTAGTTGCTATAGTATATAGTGTAGTTTTAATAGAAATAAAAATTTAGGATTTTCCTTTTTTATTTTTAAGATAGATTTATTTAAAATATTTGAGTATTACTTATAGTTGGTTTGGTTAAATAGATGCAATTTTTTTATTTTGTTTTGTATTCATGAATTATGTATTTAAGTTGATAAACTTAGGTTTTTAGTATGGTTTGTTTGCTTTTTAATTTGGTAGTATGTATGGGAGTTCATCTATAGTACTTAGAAATTTAATACATTTCTCCATACTATAAAATTTGATTTTTATTTAGCAACTATTCTTTTCATTTAATAATATGGATTCAAGATTACATGAAAATGGGTTGTAGGTGGTTTTTTGTTACTATATTATTCATTATTGATGAGCAACGAGATACTGCTATGCTCAACCATATGAATACGAGCATTTCACGCATGATCTGGTCAAATTCCAAGGACTAAGTGCTTATGCACCCTTGTGAAACAAGGATGGGCTGGTTGATTGTTGTCTTTCCAAGCTTACCTATATGTCATGATTGTATGGTTAAGTAAGCTTGAGGCATATGATTTTTATGTCCTGTGCTATTAGGGAAGGAGAGAGGTAACTAAGTGACTAATTTAACTTAACTACTCATTAACTAATTTCTAACTAATCCTAACACCAGCAATCATTCCCACTTGCTGTACACATCTTGAACTAGTGCAACACTACTGGGATTACCAAATGCTAATCATTACTGGGTTACCAAGCATTACATACATGCTCAAAGTGGTTGCGCTTGTGTGATTTAACAATTTGCTTAATTGATCAAAATGAATTTATTTGCTAATAACAAAAATGTAAAGTGCATAAAATAAAATAAAATAAAATAAATGCATAAGAAAATAAAATAAAAGAAATGTGTAAGAAAACAAATCTCAAGTGATGCAAGGATGAATCAAAAAGCTCGTCTTTATTGCCATACAAAAGGTGTGCTCAGGTACATAATGCTCGAATAACGATCCGTCCACACTTAGACCTCCTGCTGCGGGCACTTGAAAAATACTCTAACTTTCAAATAGACTATAAGAGTTTCACTACATAACTGCTAAAAGACTTATTCCCAATTGTGTGCCTGGGCACTGTATTTATAGGCTTGGGAGCAACTACTCTAATAATTAGAATAACTGCTAGAGTAACCGCACTAATAATTAGAATAACTACTAGAGTAACCGCTAGAGTAACCACTCTAATAATTAGAGTAATTGCTAGAGTAACTACTAAAGTAACCACTCTAATAATTAGAGTAACTACTAGAGTAACCACTCTAATAATTAGAATAACTACTAGAGCAACTACTCTCATCATACCCCCATGACTAAATGAAAACTCGTCCTTGAGTTCCTTACAAAATTGGGAAGGTATGGGATTATTGACTAATTGACAACTAATAGTGGAATGGGATGATAGACTCAACGTGCTCAATGAATGGATCAATAAGCATATTACAACATTAGTGTTTATGAACATTGTGGTGAACACTCATATATAAATGACATCCAAGCCTTAATTTGGTAGCTTGAAGAGAAAGAGAGAGAGAGAGAAAGAAGATGGAGCATGTTTCCACGAATGCCGAGATTGCACCTTCCATTGTTTATCCATAGCCATGCCACTAAACTTACTCCTTTTGTAAATGCTCTAGTTCGGGTCCATCCTGAGTGCTTCCTCCTAGCCTAGTCCATTGTTTGTATGATCGCCATCTACACACACAACATAGTCACAAATGAGCAAGGATAGATAATCCACAATGCAGTTGATACCTTGCCTCGATATGAAGTGCATTGGCTGAGTTGTGGTTATGGCAGAAACTGGTTTGTTGATTTATCACTAGCAACTACCCAAGGTGTAGGGGTTAGGTAATTAGTAAAATGGAAAAAATTAAAAAACTTGTGCCAGGGCCCCCATGACTAAGAGTGAACCTCCGGTAGCTATAAAATGGAAAAACATGAGGAACAAGAAAGATGAAAAATATCAACAACAACACCAATAAAATGGATGTCATGGATGGGGATGAAACAAGAAATGATTGATTGCTAGAAATTTTTAAGTGAAAGAAGTTAATAATTGCACCAAAAATAAATGCTAGTGGGTCCTCCCCAAAGTAGGCTCATGCCCTTTATGCCTTGAGAAACCCATAAACCAAAGAGTTCGTAGGATCTAGGAATGTCATTTGGAAGTAAGAGTTAAAAAGTTACCCACAAGAATTCATGAAAGAACAATAATGAATCAACTAAGAATGGACTAATGAAAAAATCGGCAATGAGGTGGAAAATGGGAAGAAAGATGGAGAGGAGAGAATGGAATGAAAATCCCAAGAACAAGGTTGTGTAAACCCCTTGTGTATTTCATGGTTAAGATAACTAAGTAGAACTCATCCCAAATCCAGACTCAAATCAATGACATTCAGTGACCTCGCATTAACACACTTGACCAATCCATCCTCTTGAGGCAACAAGAATGCTTCCACAAAGAGTGACCACCATCCCAAGGAGAGTGAGATGGAGAAGCAGTAAGCGAGAAAGGACCTTAGTTAGAGGGAACCTTTAGGCATGGGTAACATGTCTTTCTAGTGCCATAACCAATGCTTGTAGCCCATATTGCTTTATTATGTCTAAGGGGTGTGCTTTGAATTCTCACCTTTTATGTTTTTTCTCTTTTTTTTATATTTATGCATGAGAACCACACCATGCAAAGACTTATTTTTATTCACTCATCTTTCTGATATTTGAACAATGTCAGAATGGTAGAAAACCCAAGAAAAAGCATCCAAGCACCCAAGAGAATGGCCAGCACCAATGCATCGAATCCCCTTGAAGTCACACCCTTTTGATTCTTTAAGTCTTTCCTTGGTTTGAAAAATACCCAACCACCAATTCATTAACAAGTTTACTTAGAAAAATGGGATTGTATAGTTCCAAGCCAAAGGAGACCATAGAGTTGTATGGATGAGTGGACGGTGTGGACTCATTGCTTAATTTACCAAAAGAACCATACCTTAATATTAGCATCATAATTTAAAGGTAAAAACCAAACATTAGTAATCAATATGATAGAATTCAATCCACCATTATGAGCACTTATTAGATGAAAAATAAAAGTAAATCAAGCAAACAAAGAAATAGTAAAAACATGAATAATGGTATAAAACAAAAATAAGAAAAGTTGAAAGAATGTGTAAAAAAAAAATGTGTAAAAAAAAGTGTGTAAAAAATGTGTAAAACAAAAATTCAAAAAGAAATGAGGGTCTAGAATGGTTAGCATAGGTGGCCATCTTCCTCATGACTAAGTTGGAAGGAGGAGATCTGAAATAGTGAGCAGGGTTGTCCATCAAAAGAGGTAGCATGTGTACTAGCTATCCTAAGCTCCTAGAAAGGTTTGGTTTGTTGCACGTTGACCAAAATTTTCTTATCCGGGCTCTCAGGTTTGTATATTATCATGGCCCTTGAAGAAAAAGTTGCATAAATAATATAAGGTCCTTCCCACAGTATTTGAAATTTAGTACATTATGGCACATGTGTGGGATTCCAGTAGAGAACCTTATCTCCTGGCTGATATTTAACTTTTGTAATTCTTAGGTCATGATGTTGTTTAATGAAGGCCTTGTGTAATTCATTAGATGATAGGGTGGCTAATCAGTTTTCATCTAGCAAGTTAAGGGTCACTAACCATTGTTTCTATGCTAGATCAAGGTCAAGGTTGAGGATACATGTCATAGATAGTGTATAGAGCTCAGTTTGAATGGGAAGCGTTGGTAATTTACCATACACTAACTCATAGGGAGAGTAACTTGTAGGGAGTTTCCATGTGGAGTGGTATGCCCAAAGAGCATCATTCAGTTTAGTGCTCCAGTCTTGCCTAAACTTGCTAATGGTTCTTACCAATATCTTTGTAATCTTCCTGTTGGTGACTTCTATGTGACCATTTTCTTGGGGGTGGTATGGTGTAGTCAATTTATGCTCAACCCCTAAGAATTGCATTAGTTTCTAAAAAGTTGCACTTATGAAATATGTACCATTATCTAAAATAAGTGCATGTGACATACCAAACCTATTTATGATTTATTTTTAAACAAATCGTGCAGTTGTAGATGATGTACAATCTTTAACAATAGCTGCTTCAACCCATTTTGTTAGGTAATCAATAGCAACAATAATATAAGCTTTTCCATTGGACATTGGTGTAATCGGCCCCATAAAATCAATTCCCCAAATGTCGAAAGGTTCTAATAGTTGAATCCATTTTTGCAGACCCTCCATTCTAGCAGTCATTCCCCCATCACGTTGACAATGCTCACAAGATTAGATGAAACGATGGACGTCCTGAAATAATGTAGGAAAATAATATCTTGCAAGTAGGATCTTGATGGTTGTTCATCTCCCAGTGTAATGACCCCCACAAGGACTCTCATGAGTGTCTTGGAGAACTTGCAGTTGATCTATATAGGGAACACACAATCGAACCAAGCCATTAGGACACACTTTGTAAAGTTTCCCATTGATCTCCCTAAAGTACTTAGCTTGGTGAAGAAACTGTTGTTTCTTCTTAAGGTTTAACTCTCATGGTGTTTTTTGGGTAAGGAGATAGGTAAGAATTCTACTATACTAGTTTGTCTCCATGGGTGATTGATTATTCACTACACCAGCAAAGAGGAATTCATTAAGAAAATAATCAGAAATTGGATATTCATCCTCTTTGTTGTCCCATCGCAATCGAGATAAATGATCAGCAACTACGTTCTTAGTGCCTTTACTATCGATCACTGTAAGATTACAAGCCATCATATGATATGAGGGCTTACCATTGGCTTATTCATGAGGAACTGGATTACACTATGATCTGTATGTATATATATTTTATATCCCAATACATAGTGTCTAAACTTTTCTAGTGCAAACACTACAGCCATTAATTCTTTCTTTGTGGTAGTGTAGTTAAGTTGTGAACCCATGATACTTCTACTTGCACAGTGGATGTAATAAGGATGCTTCTAGTCATCTAACTATGTGAGTACGACTCCTAAACCATAGTTGGATGCATCAGTCATGATATGGAATGGTTTAGACTAGTCAGGAGCTTGTAGAATGGGTGTTTCTACTAGCTTCTATTTTAGAGTTTGGAAAGCTAATTCGAATTCCCTGGTCCACTCAAAAGGTACATCCTTTTTCGTTAATTCCACTAATGGTTTGGAAAAATTTGAAAAGTTCTCAATAAATCTCCTATAGTAGCTAGTATATCCAAGGAATGATCGAATATATTTGACAGTTTTCAGTTGATGGGTAATTCCTTGGATAATTTTGATTTTCTCGGGGTCTACCTTTATCCCTATGTGTGAGATTTTGTGCCCTAGTACTACACCTTCTTGGACCATCAAATGGATTTTCTACTAGTTGAGCCTTAAATTGGTTTCTACACATCTTTTTAACACTTGCTCCAACCAGTCCAAGGCTTGATCAAAGTTTTCTCCATAAGTGAAGAAGTCATCCATAAAGACCTCTATGCCATTCCCTATCTACTGTTGGAATATGCTTAGAACTAGTTTTTGAAATGTTGTAGGGGAATTACATAAGCCAAACAACATCTATTTGTATGCAAATGTTCCCCAAGGACTGGTGAACATAGTCTTGGCATGGCCTTCTAGGGCTATTTGTATTTGGTTATATTTGCTATATCCATCCAGAAAACTGTAATAGCGATGCCCTACGATGGTGTCTAAGACTTGGTCGACAAATGGTAATGGAAAGGGATCTTTGAATGTTTCCATATTTAGTAGCTTGAATTTATGCACACCCTCCATTTGCCTCCCTTTTTAGGCATAATAACTAAGGGGCTAACCCATTTGCTGGCAGCAATGGGGTATATGAACCCAGCCTTGAGAAGTTGTTTAATTTCTTCCTTAACTACTTGCTTCAGCTTAGGGTTCAATCGCCTCTACGGTTGTCTTCGAGGCTTCATGGAGGGGTTAGTGTAAATTCTATGTTGGCATATCCTAGGATCTATTCTAGTTAATTTGGGATATGACCAAGTGAAGGATTTCAACCATTTATTTATTACCTTAAGCAGTTCTTCTTTCTTTCGAGGAGCAAGCTTAGCATTGATAATTACTAGTTTTCCATTTTTAAGGAACATGTATTTCATACTAGTTGGTAGTGGTTTCAACTCGAGGGGCTCCTGCTTAAATTTCTCAGGGATTTCCAACTTCTGCTAGTTCATATTTTCAATGTTAAGACTTAGAAGTTGGCAGTGGACTTGCTCTAATGCATTTATGCTATTGATGTAAGCACAAGTCAAACCCTCAGTTGGTTCCATGCATATGAGTGAACTACTTTCTTGATCAGCTGTTAGCCACTGGGTGTCTTCTTGTCGTGTGGTTGCTGCATATAGGCATCTTTGTATGTTAATCACTTGTGCACACTGATTACATGTAGGCAATGCTAAACTTTGCACAAACCATGACCTCTACATGTAATTACATCCTATGTCACTATATGAGATGCATGGAACTTTCTTTTTCTCAATCTTTTCAAATGTATTTTCCTTTGATATTTCTAAGGAAAGATCATGGATTCCTAGGTGTGCATCAATGGTGCTTAGCCATGCTCTTACCATTATAATTGGGAAGTCCCCCTTATTGTTGTTTACTTGAATCACTAGGAAGTCAGCTGGGTATGACCACCCACAAACAGTGGTAACAATTTCTTCCACTAGTCCCAATGGGACATTGATAGACTGGTTAGCCAACTCTAGATAGATATTGCTCTTTTTCAATGGAGGCAGGTTCCAAGCCTTGTACATTTCTTGAGAAATCAAGTTGACACCGGAACTTGAATTCAAAAGAGCCTTGATTGGCACATTTTCAGCAATTTGTAAGTATATCAGAGGACTCCCAGGATTAGAGAATTTCCTAGGAAGGTGGCAAGCTTTGATCCAATCAATAATGACATGTGTTAGCATGACCGTATGCATTGAGTGTGGTGATTAGCTTAAAGGGGGATCCGAAGTTTTGATTAATACTGAGGCATCTAAGGAATTATCCACTTGTGATTATAAGGGCTTGGTTGGACTGATGGTTCCAAAGAAAGGTCTTTTCTTCATGTGGTTGTTGGAACCAACAGTAGATTGAGAGTTAATAGCCCTTGTGGCATTACATTGCTGTGGTTGGGTAGGGATTTCACCTTGCATCGCGGGAGTAGGTGGTAGTGGAGCTATTGGTGGAAGAGATGTAGCCGAATGAGAAGGATGATATGCTTGTGAAATATTACCTCTAGAAGAGGGAGTCCCATTATACTCATCGGCTTGGTAGTGAGGTTGAGGAGTGACGTGACTAGTAGAGTTACATGGGGAGATTGGCTACTACACGTAATATCCATACAGGTTAGGTTGACAGTAAGGATACTGTTGCCTTGGTGGTGGCATTTTCCATGATTGTGGGTGCTACCACTATTGATATTACTCAATCGATTGTGGTGGAGTTCCACTGGGATAATATGTTAAGGGTTGGTAGAACTACCTTGGGTTACCTTGAGGATAAGATAACCTTTGGGGTGTTTGCCTTTTGTTTAATCGTGGGTTGAGTGCATACACCCAAGATTCCTATAGATGTGAGATTATAGGGAAACATCCCTTAGGATGGTCATATTGACATATCTCACATCCACTATCATTGTCTGTTTTCAAATCCACAACTTCTTTATTGATGGAAACTTTGTCCTTACGCTTGCTACATGCATGTTTAGCCTCTTTTTTTTTTCTTTTCTCACTACCTTGCTCTCTAGACTCCTCTACTATTTTAAGAGCAATTTGAAGTCTATTGTCTAGGGAATCCCACATTTGGTCTACCCTTGCTAAAACTTCTGATGTCATCTTTTAGATAGACAAATTTTTCCTATTCACCATCTCTTTGAGTGGTGACTCTTCTTCATCCTCACAAAATCTTACTCCCCTCTTCCGGAGGGAAGAATCTCGATTATACTCTTTCACACTTTCTCTCTTCTATAGCTCACCTTCTTCCTTAGCAACTTGCTCCAATAGTCTTTGAATTTGATGGGACTAAGCTTGGATAGTCTTCCTTGGGCATAAGTCCCAAGGGTTCTTCTCGTTTCATGCCTAAGCCCATCCATAAGATGGTGCAGTTAATCCCTTTGCGAATAATCATAGCCAAGACAATGATGTAACAGTGCATAGTATTGGCCCATGGTATCCAAGGGTTCATGTCATTTCCAGCCTTGGATCTGCTTTCACAAGTTAGATAGTTAGGAGTACATTTGATACTTTTCATTAAATAGTTCTAACATAGTACTCCACCTGCGAATGGATTCTGGTTCTAAAGACTAGTACCAACTTACGCTTCTGTAACTAATGTCCATGGGAACAACTTAAGTTTTTGCCATTCATTCTCTATGTTCTGTAAGGTACACGCATCATGGAATGCTTATAAATGATTCTGAGGATTAGCGTTGTATCCTGCTTCAAATTATGGGATGTTATTCATATCTAATCTCTTGATCCTACTATCTTCCTAATGCCTTGTTAGAGTTCTAATAGCCTCAGTTATGTCCAACATACTTTGAGTAGCGAGGAGGGGTTCATCATGATCATCTTGTGCATGACTTCTATGATGCCTACATTATTCCCTACTCTCCCTTCTTCTATGTCGTGACTCTCTAGAGTGCCCTCGTCCGCTTTCTTGGCTATTTCATCTATGACTTCCACTTTGCCTACCTTTATCCCCATGGCCTTTTTCTTTATGACCATGTCTAGATATTGAAAGAGCGGGTGAAGGAGATGATGAAGGTGAAGAAGAAGGAGAATCGTCACCATGATGGTGTTTTCTACCTTCTCTTCAGCATCATGGCCTTGATCACGATTGCAATTAGAATGTCCACCTTTATCATGTGTTCGTGTTTCTTTTTTGGATCCTTTGTGCTTGTGGGTATCAGAACCTAGGTTATGAATAGTGGAATGAAGGTTCTAATACATAATCCCTTGGTTAAAGTCAAGGGGAGGAACATCGTTATGTGGGCGATTACTTGAGGTAGGTTCACCACCCTCATTTTCGCTTAAGACATGTGGGACATCCTGGGACCACTTACCCTTCAAAGACTTATTATGTCTCTCTTGTTGCAAGTATCTTTGATGTTGTGCCTTTGTGGGATGGTATTATCTTGAGTCATGGTCTTGTATAATGTATTTTACATGTAAGTGCGACATGCCAATTCGTGTGAGAGCACGAAGAAGCATGCTTGGGACTGAACGATCAGAAGGTAATACTATGTTACCTTCTAAGTCTCTCCAATGCAGTTGTTCATCTTGATGGAGGATAAAGGTGAAGTCTGGTATATGCTCATCAGGATGAATATATACCACTCAAACTTGTTGAGGGACTGGCGGATGAATGTCATGTGTATTATTCCACTGATTGTTTCTTGTTTCAGACATAGGCGGTGAGGTGCTTTTCTACGAAGAAGGAGACATACTTGTCTGTTCAATGTGAAATGTATTCTTGTTTATTATTTTCTCAATCAACCCTAAGGGTTCGTTCCAATGATGTGAATGATTTCCTATGTTCTAGTTAGTGCAAAAACAACTAAGTCCTTAGCAATGACGCCAATGATGAGCATTGAGGTACCCCTATGCTCAACCATATGAATACGAGCTTTTCATAAACTCTTTGATCGAATGCAAGGACTAAGTACTTATGTGCCCTTGTGGAACAAGGATAGGTTGGTTGATCGTTGTCTTTCCAAGCTTATCTATATGTCACGATTGTATGGTTAAGTAAGCTTGAGGCATATGATTTTTATAGCTTTTATATTTTTATGTCCTGCGCTAGTAGGGAAGGAGAGAGGTAACTAAGTGACTAATTTAACTTAACTACTCATTAACTAAGTTCTAACTAATCCTAACACTAGCATCCATTCTTACTTGTTGTACACATTCTAAACCAGTGCAACATTGTTGGGATTACCAAACACTAATTGTTGCTAGGTTACCATGCGTTACACACATGCTCGAAGTGGTCGTGCTTGTGTGATTTAACGATTTGCTTAATTGATCAAAATGAATTGCTATGCCAATAATAGAAATGTAAAGTGCATAAAATAAAATAAATGCATAAGAAAATAAAATAAAAGAAATGTGTAATAAAACATATCTCAAGTGCCGCAAGGATGAATCAAAGAGCTTGTCTTTATTGCCGTACACAAGGTGTAACCACTAGACTAACCACTAGAGTAACCACTAGAGTAACCGCTAGAGTAACCACTCTAATAATTAGAGTAACTGCTAGAGTAACTACTAGAGTAACCACTCTAATAATTAGAGTAATTTCTAGAGTAACCGCTAGAGTAACCACTCTAATAATTAGAGTAATTGCTAGAGTAACCGCTAGAGTAACCACTATAATAATTAGAATAACTACTAGAGTAAGTGCTCTCATCAATTATACTATAGTTACTATGTGTAGATTATAATAGTTATATGGCTCTTAGATTAATTGGCCAAAATCTCTTATTTATTGTAATGGAAATATTGACAAGTCGATTACTTTGATTCCTTGGAAAATCTTGGAAAAAGATTCTATTTTTAAAATTTTAGAAATATCTTTTCCTTTTTACCTAACCTTAATATTTTTTGGAATTATGTTATTTATAAAATTAAAAAGAAGCTTGCTATCAAAGTTTTAGTTATTAAGCAAATGATTTAATCAACTCATGTATATTACTCTAGTTGTTTAGCTTCTTCTAAATCTTCTTATAAGAGAACTAATTATATTATCCATCAGTTTCTTTGATTTGTTAAGCAACATAAAAAATATTTTTGTAGAGTTTCTTAGAATATTTACACTAGTAGTAAGAAAGATGGAGGACTTGGCATTATTAATTATTATAACTAGGATATTTTTCTTGTAATAAAATAGATTGTAAAATGAATTAATGAAGATGATATTTAGATAATCCTTTTAAAAAATAACTTATGTATGGAAAACCTAAGAATGATAATAATTAGTCTTCTAATAACTTTCTTCATTGTCATTTTTTATTAGGCCATTTCTATTCTTGGTTTTCCAATTATGAAACAAATTTTGAAGACATGATGGAAGCTTAGTAAATATTAGAATTACAATCATAGTATAGTTTTAGAGGATATGCTTAAGAAAATTAGTCCATGGTGGCTTCCTTTTAGTGTAGGAGCTTGTGCTACTAATGCATCTAGATTATGTACCACTTGGAGAAGATTTGGTATCACTATAGTTTCTTATCTTTGTATGTATGATAGATGGATTACTTGGAATGAAGCTTCTATTCTTTATGGTTTGAATAAAAAGAGGAAAAATATTTTTAAAAAATTAATTTCTAATCTTGCTATTTTATGTAAAGTTAATAATAATTTGAATTAGGCTTTTGTAGGTTTTTTTAGAAGGATGGAAAACATGTTTTTTCTTTTGATTCAAAAGCTACTTATGATATTATTAAAAAGAATGATTTTATTTATAAAAAATTTAATAAGGCTTAGAAAATGCAATTATCATCACACATTTGGATGAGGAAAATAAAATATATGTGGAGAGATCCTACATTTTCTAAAATTAATTTTTATTATGTTTTATTTAACAATTTCTTCTTATTAGCACTCATCTTAAACTTATGGGAAATGTTTCTATTTAACATCCTCTTTGTAGAAGTGAATACTCAATTTCTCATGTTCTTTTTGAGTATCCTATTCCTCAACATGCTTGGAAATGGACATCCAGAATTTTTTACAACTTTAAATGAAGCATTGACAAAATCATTCTTAGTGATCAACCGATTTTATCTACTTCATTTCTTTGCATTTAGAATTGTCTTCAACTTCTTGTTCTCTCCTCTATTTGGAAGCTTTGGTGTATAGTTATTTTTCAATAGCAAGAGCATAACTATGATATCTCTTTAGGTCTCTAATACCAAATTTCAAAGATGTCACTTTTTAGTTACAACTAAAAATGAAAAAAAAAGCTTCCAGTAAAAGCTGAACAATTAATTTTTCTATAGTATTAATTTATTTTTATTTTGGAGGCTCAAGGATGGGAAACATTCATCTTTTGTTGCTGTCTATTTGTTATCTCTAATTACTGTATTCTTTTTTCTTTAAAAAGATTTTCCCCTTTTCTTCATAAGAAACCTTTTACTAAGAAGTAAAAACTCCTAAGGGTGCTTTGGAGTAACAACAAGGCCTGATCCTTTTCCTATTTGAGAGGGAAGATTTTTTAGGATTCATTATAAGGATAAAAACCTGAAAGTGCATTCCTAAAATTGTTGGGCTTTTTCTTTAGACAATATCTTTGATGATCTGATGTAATTTAATTTTTTTGAATATTATTATTCATTTTTTATTATTCGACATTCCTCCTAAATTGTAATAGTTTTGTTGGATGTGATTTTTTCAATTTTTTTACTCATAAAAATTTTGTTACCTTTTATGAGGTTGTTTAATTTTTTTGTGTGTTCATGATCCTTTACATTTTATAACACAGTTTCATTTCTAATTTCTTGTGATTGCAATTTTTTTCATTTTTATTATTTATAGCTTCATTGCTTGTGCATGATCATTTATTTCTTATGCTAAAATCAAAGTTTAAATTATGGTATTTTGTTTGGCATTTTTGCAAACCCCATGTAGTGTCTAAAAGTAACCAAAAGATTAATAGTGGAGTAATTTTTTTAAAAAATGTACATGACTTCTTATCTTAACTTAGTTATGTTTAACCCAAGAACTAATTTTTTTTGTAGTAAGCTACCTAGCAACTTAGCAAAAAAAAAAAAAAAATATTACTCATAAAATATATTTAATAATTATTCAAATTATTTTTATATTTATTTTTAGATAAAAATATATTCTTACTAGTTTTTTTAATGTTGATCTAATTTTTGATCCATTGTTGAATTTAATTGATGCCAAATTCCTCAATTTAGTAATTTTGCATAGAAACCATTTGAAGTTATAGTTTTTCTAGATGCTAGTATTTTAAAAACATCCATGACATTTTTAAGAATGAATTAAAAAGATTCTTTCTATATAATAGTACTAGATTTATCCATTTCTTTTGTAAATAGTTCATTATAAAACA
This sequence comes from Gnetum montanum, assembly GCA_015680685.1. Lineage (NCBI taxonomy): Eukaryota > Viridiplantae > Streptophyta > Gnetopsida > Gnetales > Gnetaceae > Gnetum > Gnetum montanum. Next base: position 612,956 of record MNCI01026259.1, on the reverse strand, counting down.
AACATATATTTTAAAAAGAAACATTAAATGAAGAAGATGCTTTATAATAAAAACTATAATAAAACTATCTAGACTTCTTTTTAATGATGTAAGAAAAATATTCTTGTTGCTCCACAATAATTTTTTTCTTAGTTATAATCAAACATTTATATGCTCTAACTATCTTTTGTCTATCTCCCTAATTGATTGTTCCTCAAAGATGTTCTCAAGTGATGTAATAGATTTACCATGGTGAATAGAGGAAGAAAGCTTTGAAAGTTTTAAAATTATAATGAGATATTTAAGAATTCTTAGAAATCATAATCGACATGCTTTAATCAACTAAGCATTGTCTCACTACCAATTTTCCAATAAGATATGCTTCAATTGGTTATTTTATTATATGATATTTCATCAATTTCTTCTATTTCTTGCACTACACCATCACTTCCACTATGTACTTCAATCTAGTAATCAGACCATTACTTGAAATATCACTCTAAGCCTCTAACCATAATTTGAATGAAAAACATCCAATAAGGTTTAGAACATCTTCAACATAAAAGAAACCACCTTGATGACACCTAGAATGTAGCTAGAGAATGTGGTCCATACTACAAAACACATTGTTAGAACTAATAATAAAATGAATTAACAAAATCATTAATCAAAATGATTTATAACTATTATTAGTATGATAAGTTATAAATAATTCATGATTTTTATATTTATGAATTTCCTATGAGGTTTCTAGCAACAGATGTAGAAATAACTATAAGGTTGATATTAAGTTAAACTACCTATCAAGATTTGTTAGTATGAAGTCTCATCTATCTAGGCCAACCTCATTGATGAAACATGTTCATCTACTCTGACATCTATAACGTTGGGTATCCGACATCGAGGTCTTGATGTGATGTTGAGTATCCAACGTCAGGGGGTATACACTGGCCTATAAATATAGCACTTGGGCTCCTGATTTGGAATCTATTTTGGTCATTTTTTAGTTAGAGTAGCAAAGCTCTTGCAATTCATTTTCTCTAGAGTTAGAATATTTTCTAAGTGCCCATAGAAGGAGTCTAAGTGTGTACAGTTCTTTGTTCGAACACTAATGTGCCTGAGCACAACAATGTGATGGGAATAAAAATGAACTCTTTTGACAATCTTTGCAGCACTGAGAATAGATTAATGTTTCTTATAATGCACTTTACTTCCATGTACTTTACTTTAGCATATTTCAATTAAGCAATTAATTTCTAGTTGTTAGTGAACACAAACATGACCACTTCAAGCTTACATATAGTACTTAGTAACCTAGCAACGCTTAATGTTTGGTAGCCCAGTAGTACTATATGTGTTCAAGATGTCTCCAAGAAAGTGGGGCGGTTACTTGCATTAGGCTAGATAGGTAGTAAACACATTAGATCTTAAATTACTCTAGTTCTCCTTATTGTTGTAGGTGATCAAACTTATAAAATATAAAATAAGAAAAATCAAGTGGTTTAATCAACTAAGCATTGTCTCACTTAAACCATACCCTTGAGCCTCACAAGTGTAGTTGGGAAGACAATGAATGTTCTCAACTCCCATTTCACTTCCTAGAGAAAACTAGTGTACTAGAGAACTATAGGTCCATGGAATTCAATCCTATCATGTGTAAATGCCTTAGTGATTCATATGGTTAGGAATAGGGGTACCTCGTCACTCATCATTAGCATCATTGTCAAGGACCTTTTGGTTGTTTTGTGTGTTAGCTAGGACCTAGTGAAAAGTATTTAAATTGTTGGAATGAACCTTAGAGTCACATCACATCTTAAGATTACTACAATAATATTTAGATGCACACTATGATTTTTATTTTTCTAACTAAAAATGTCTTCTTCTCATAGGAGCAATTCTCTTCCCAAGTTTAATAAAGCTGATCAGCTAGTGCCTTAATAGTATCAAATAGTATATGCTCATCTTGATGAGTATGTACCAAACTTCACCTTCATCCTACACCAGGATGAATAGTTATGGTGTCATGACATGGAGGGCAACATTGTGTTGCTACCTAATCGATTTGTTCCTACAATGCTCCACCAAATGCTTATATGATATGGTCTTCAGGAATGTCATGTTGAGTATGTTGTACAAGATACTAATGTTAGGCATTATCATCCCACTAAGGCACAACATCTACAAGATTGATAGCTAGAACAATGGTATGAATCTTCAAAGGGGAAAAGATTTAATGATTCTCCATTCTTATTATACCAACAAGCTAGTGGAGAACCCTTCTCTGGGGGTTTTCTATTCAATGAAATTCCTCTCTTTGACTTTGGTGAAGGAGGTCAAAACTAGAACTTGTAGTCCATAATTCAAAATCTTGGTTCTGGTAAAAATGGATTTAATGACAAAGAAGGATTTGAAGGGGCAAGTCAAGGCAGGGATGTAAATAAGAAACAAGATCATGATCATGGTTGTGATCACTAAAGAGGTCATAGCAGGCATTGTGATGGTGCTAGTCCTCCTTCCTCTTTCCCTTCATCATCATCATCATATTCTTTGGGCTTTGACCATGACTATAGAAGATGAGACTATGATGAAGGTGACTGAAATGAATGAAATGATCGATGGGACTAAAATGATTGAGGGTACTATTGGAAAAGGCAAGATCAAGGGCAAAGATGTTCAAGAGAGGCACATTGCTATGAATAGAGGGGTAGTTGAGGACATCATAGGCACCATGATCAAGACCTCGATGAGCCTTTTCTTGCTACCTAAAGTATGCTTAATATCATAGAGGTAGTAAGAATTCCAACAAGGCATGTGAAGGATAGTTGGATCAAAAGATTAGATATGAATAATATTCCTCGATTTAAAGGGGGATATAGCTCTGATTTGCAGAACCATATCCAAACTTTTCAAGATAAATGCGCTTTGCAAAATAGTGAGAATGAGTGGCAGAAACTTAAGTTATTCCATAGGACACTCATCAAAGAAGCAGAGAATTGGTACTGGTCCTTAGAGCTGGAATCTATTAGACGATGGAGTAGTATTCTTGAGTTGTTTAATGATAAATATCAAATATACTCCAAAGTTTCCAACTTAAGAAGGTAAATCCAAGGATGAAAACAAGGAACACATGAACCCTTGAATGCCAACATTGGCTGATACTATTCCTTAATGCATAAATATCCTAGCCATGGTTATTCTCAACTAGATCAACTTCATGACATTGTAGATGGGATTCAATCAGAAACGAGGAGAACCCTTGGTGTCTATGCCTAGGGGTGACTATCAGAATTAAGTGTCTGTCAAATACAAAGATTAATTGAGTAGGTAGCTAAAGAGGAGAGCAAATTAAGAAAAAGAGAAAGTGTAGAAGAGTATAACTATGATCATTCTATTCCCAAGAGGGAGGTTCGATTCTATGACAGTGAGGATGAATCCACATCTGATGAGGTGGTGAATAGGAAAACCTTGCTACTCAAAAAATTTTAATTTAAAATTATGGCCAAGGTTGATTAGTTATGGGACTCCATGGATAGTAGATTTCAAGATATCCTCAAAATTGCTGAAGAGTCCAAAGAACAAGGTAGTGATCATGAGCGTAGGAGCTGCGAGAAAGTTGAACATGCCTATCACAAAGGTAAAGGAAAGATTACTATGATAAAAAAGGTTACAAACACTAAATTAGATGATGATGATGGGTGTGATGTCTACCAATATGTACATCCTAAGGGATGTTTCCCCATTGTATCACACTTACAGGAGTCTAGGATGTATGCTTTAAATTCATGACTAACACAAAGGCAAACATCCAAAAGGTTACCTTATCCTCAAGGTAATTTCAGGCAGTTCCACCAGCAACAACCATATTATCCAAATGGAGCCCCACTGCAATTGTATGAGTAGTATCAACATTGGAAGCAACCACAATCATGGGCATTGTCACCACCAAGGTAGCAATACCCTTACTGATAGTCTAATCTATATGGTTACTATGTTTAGCAACCCCTATCTCCACGTGACTCCTCTAGTCACATCTCTACTTTCCAGCATCACTACCATCCTTTTAATTATTGTAAAACTTATTCTTTACATGAAAGAAGGGATATCACCTCTTACCCTTATCCTCCTCCTATCCCTACACATGTTCCTCCTTCACCCACATAGCTACACTTGCTCCAACAATGTAGGATGAACTACTAGATCAAACGCAACAATGTAATGCTACAAGGGCTGTTAACATACAACTGGTTCATCATTCAAATGGGTTGGATACTCAATCAAAAAAAAGACCTTTCTTTCAACCTCGTAGTCCACCTAAGTCCTAACATACACTCATAGTTGAAAACCTTGCTCCTACATCTTCCTCTATATCAAATTCCTTTGAGTCCCCTTCAAACCAAAATTTTCCTAGGATCCATACTATCATGCTTACTCATATAGTATCTAATTGGATACATGCTGGAAACCTTCCTAGAAAATTAGTTGATCTTGGAAGTCCTTTGATTTATTTGTAGATTACTATGAATGAACCATGCAAGGCTCTTCTCGATTCAGGTTCTCATGTCAATTTAATTTCTCATGAGATGTACATCACATAGAACTTACCTCCTCTCAAGAAGAGAAACATTAGGTTAGAATTGGTAGACTAGTCCATCACTATTCCATTCGGACTAGTAGAAGACATTGTGATCACTATCTATGGGTGGTCTTTTCCTACCAATTTCCTAGTGATCAAGGTGGAGAACTACAAAGGGGATTTCCCAATCATCATGGAAAGGGCATGGATAAGCACCATTGATGTAAGAATGGACATTAGAGATCTTTCCCTAAACATATCTAAAGAAAATACATTCAAAAAGATTAAGAAGAGAGTTCCATGCATTGCGTACAACAGTATAGGATGCAATTGTGTGTAGAAACTTTAGGTCGTAAAGCAAGCATCTATCTCTACATGCAAGCAATGTGCACTAGAAGAAAAAATCCAAAGGTGTCTGTATGTAGTAGCCACAAAATAGGAGGGCACCTAGTGGTTGACCACTGATTTTGAAAGTAGCACACTTTGCATGGAATTGACTAAGAGCTTGACATGTGGATATGTTGTAGACATGGATGAACTAGAGTAAGTTCATCACCAACTCTTTGATGATAAAAATGCTGATACTTACTAGGGAGAGTTGGAGATTCCTAAAACTTTCAAGAGCCCCTTAAATTGAAAAAACTACTGGTGGAAATGGAATATGTGTTTTTGAAAAATGGAATGCTAGTTATAATTAATGTAAATCTTGCTTCAGAGAAAAAAAGATGCTATTGAAGGTAGTTGAAAAATGGTCAGTAGATTTTGCTTGGTCATATCCTAAACCCACAGGGATTGATCCTAGAATATGCTAGCATCACATCTACACTAATTTGACCATGAAGCCAAAAAGATAGCCACAGAGGTGATTTAACCTCAAACTGAAGTAGATCATCAAGGAGGAAATTGAACAACTCCTCAAGGCAGGGTTCATATATCCCATTGTGAATAGTGAATGGGTTAGTTTACTCATAATTGTGCCAAAGAAAGGTGGCAAGTGGCGGGTATGCATTGATTTTTGGCTGCTAAATATGGAAACATTCAAAGATCATATTCTGTTTCCATTTGTGGATCAAGTGCTAGACACAATATTTGGGCATTACTACTATAGTTTCCTAGATGGTTGTAGTGGCTATAACCAAATTAAAATTGCACCAAAAGACTAAGTAAAGATAACATTCATGAGTCCTTGGTGACCTTTTGCATATAGCAAGATGCCACTTGAATGCTCTTGCCACATTTCAACACCTAGTTCTAAGCATTTTTCAACAGCAGATTGGTAGTGGTGTGGAGGTCTTCATGGATGACTTCTTCAATTATGGAGCTACGTTTGAACAAGCACTAGACTACCTTAAGAAAGTGCTTAAATGATGTGTTAAAACCAACTTGTGGCTCAATTGGCAAAAAAGTCACTTAATGGTCCAAGAGGGCATTGTATGGGGGCACAGAATCTCACAAGTAGGAATTAAGGTAGATCCTAAGAAAATAAGGGTCATCCAAGGAATAACCCACCAACTAAAACTTGTAAAAGATGTTTGATCATTCCTTGAACATATTCATAGAGAATTTATCTAAGATTACAAAATCATTGGTGGAGCTAATAAAGAAAGATGCTCCCTTTGTCTATACCGTAGAATGTAAAAAATAATTCCAATAGCTAAAAGAGAAGCTTGTAGAAACTCCAATTTTACAAGCACCTGATTGGTCTAGGCCATTTCAAATCATGATAGATGCATCAAATTATTCTTTGGGAGCTATGTTGACATAATTAGATGACAAGAAACGTCGATACTACATCCATTACACTAGCCAAAGCATTGTGGATGTACAATTGAACTACACCATCATAGAAAAAGAGTTGATGCTAGTGGTGTTTGATCTAGAAAATTTAGGCATTATGAACTTGGATACAAGGTGTTTGTGCACATGGACCATAGTGCCATTTGCTTCCCAATGAATAAGCCAATGGTGAGCCCCCATGTCATATGATGGCTAGAGATCTTGCAGGAATTCGATCTTATAATGGTAGATAGAAAGGGCACTAAGAATGTGATTGTTAATCACTTGTCTTGGTTGCGATGGAATGACAAAGAGGAAGAAAATCCATTATATGATATGTTTCCTGGTGAACTCCTCTTTTCTAGGGCTATAATTGAACAATTGCCTAATGATCCTAAAAGGTATGATGGCATTCTCACCTATCTTCTCTCTCAAGAGATGCCACAAGGGTTGGACCATTAGAAGAAATAGTAATTTCTTCACCAGGTAAAACACTTCATGGAGACCAATGGTTACCTCTACAAGGTGTGTTCTGATGGCTTGGTTCATTGGTGTGTTCCTAATGTTGATCAACTATGCGTTCTCCAAGATGCTCATAAAGGTCCTTGTGGAGGACTCTATGTTGGGAGACACATGACCATTAAAATATTGATGGTAGGGTACTATTAGCCAGCAATCTTTAGGGATGCTCACCATTATGTATACTCTTGTGAATGATGTCAATAAGATGGTGGAATGACTGCTTAAATGAAGGGACCTCAACAATGGATTCAACCACTAGAACCCTTCGACATTTGGAGCATTGATTTTATGGATTCCATCATTCCCATGTCAAATGGAAAGGCATACATCATAGTCGCTATTGAATATTGTAAAAAATGGGCAAAAGTAGTAGCCATCATCAACTATAAATCTTCTACTACTACTTAGTTTATACAAAAAAATATTGTAAATAGGTTTGGTATGCCACGTGCATTAATTTTTGACAATGGAACTCACTTTTTAGGCACTACTTTTCAGAAGCTCATGCAATGCTTTGGGGTTGAACATAAATTTACAACACCCTACCATCCCCAAGCCCTGGTCAAATTGAGGTTACTAATGGGGAAATAACAAGGATTCTAACAAGAATAGTTAGCAAATATAGGAAATACTGGAGCACAAAACTGAATGATGCCCTTTGAGCCTATCGCTCAACTAAAAATTTCCTATAGGGTACTTTTCCTATGAACTTATGTACAGAAAATTACCAACACTTCCTATTCAATTTGAGCTTCATACACTTTCAATTGCTTGTGACCTTAACCTTGACTTAAGTCTAGCCCAAAAAGAAAGACTAATGAATCTCAACCTACTAGGCAAAAATTGATTGGTAGTCCTATCATCTAATGAGTTGGATAAGGCCTATAATAAAAAGCATCATGACCTAAAAATTAGAAAAGTCAAATTTCAATCAGGAGATAAGGTTCTCTACTAGAACCCCACACATGTACCTCAATGAACTAAGTTTCAAACATTGTGAAAAGGACCTTACATTATTTATGAGACTTTTCCTTTTGGGGCCATGATGATCTAGAAGTTTGAGAGCCCAAACAAGAGACACCTAGTCAACATACAACAAGTCAAACCTTTCCATGAGTATAAGCCAAAAAATACAACAAACCCTCAATATTCCAAATCTCCTCCTTTCAACATAGTCATGGGGGAGATGGCCACCCATGCTAACCATATAAGTGACTCCTCAATTTTTCAACTTTTTTTTTACACATTTTTTATTTTACATCTTTTTGTTTTTATGTTATTAATCTTTTCTAATTTTTGTTTCACCATTGTTAGTACATTTACTATTTTTTGAATAATTTACACTTTCTTTTATATTTTCTTTTATTTTATTTGGTGTGATTTTCTAACTTTTTATTAATAAGTGCAAGGTACATTGGTAATGTATTGCTTGATGGTGGTATGTACTACTTTATTATTTGATTATTGGTATATGGTTTTTGGCTTTGAATTTTATTATGGATAATTAGGACATGGTTTCTTTTTCATGAAATAGGCAGTGAGTCCACAACATCCATCCATCCACAAACTCATCATTTTCCTTATTTCGAAAATGTGTAGTCCCTTTTCATTAATAAAACTTTAACAAATTTGTGAGTTAGGTAGTTTCTAGAATTGAAAAGGATTCAAAGGTTTGAACAAGATGTGGCTTTAAGGGATTTGATATTCTTTGTGCCTTTCTATTTGCCTAGGTGCATGTGTGTTCTCATGGATTTCTTACCATTTCGTGTCGACCAATAAAAGGAACTTGAATAAGTCTTTACATGGTGTAGTTCTCATCAAAAAGAAAAAAAATAAAAAGAAAAAAAAAATGAAAAATTATGAGAGTTCAAAGCACATCCCTTAGAAAAAATAAATGCATTTTTCCTTGCATGGTGTGGTTCTCATAAAAAAATGATGAGAATTCAAAGCACACCCCTTGGACAAAATAAATGCATGTGTCTTTGGATGGTGTGGTTCCCATTTAAAAAAAAAATCGAAATTCAAAACACATCCCTTAGACAAAATAAACGAGCTATAAGCACTGGTTATGGGACTCATCCCCTATAACTAAGGCCCTTTTCCACTTCCTACTTCTTCTGTAATAAAGAACTGTGGTTGTTCTATGAGATCACTCTTATGTCTTAGGGGATGGATTGGTCTTAGAATGGTGATGGGAAGTCACTGAATATGATTGGTTTTGGTCTAGACTAAGGATGGATCTTATCAAAGTTATTTAACCATAAAATCCACAAGGGACTTCATGTGACCTAAATTAGGAACTCCATTTCACACTCTCTCATCCATCTATGCTTTCCATGTCTCACCTCACTATTGGTTTCATGTTTTGGTTCATTGTCCTAGTTTGATGCATCAGAATTCTTAGTTAGTTTCTTCCATGTTTTTGTACTTAACCTTTTGTAACCATTAATCATCCATGGAGCCCATGGACTCTTTGGTTTGAAGTTATAAAAGGGCATAAGAAGCCTGTGTCTACTTTGGGGAGGATCCACTTGCATATATTTTGGTTGGGTTAGTTAAGGTATTTATCCTTAGAAATTCTTACAATAAATTCTTTTTGTTTACCCCATTAATGACATCCAATTGTGCACATCTTCACAACATCTTTCTACAAACTTTCCTTTTTATTTGTTATGAATTCTTACATCCTCTTCAAATATTTTCCTATGTTGAACTCTTTCAAATGCAATGGACCACTTATTTATTTTACCCTATTTGTCAACCTTCTTGCTAACACTACTAAAAGAATCAATCTACCACAGTCACAACCTAGCTAAGTGTAACCACCGACAAGATAAGACATTTAATAGTTATGTGTTACACATTGCATACTAATTCATGATTTTGTTGTGATTGTAGTGGGAAGCATGGACTGGAAGCAAGACTATCTTCACCAAGGATGATGTAGCAGTACCACACAATGAAAATTGTTCATGATCATTTGATCTCTTCTCTCTTATTCTTCAATTACCAAGAGGCGTTGGATGTTAGTTTTATCCATGGTGTTCACTTTTCTTATCATGAACATCCAATTTTGTAAAAATTTGTAACTCTGTACACTTGGACACTTAGAGTCTATTTGTTCCATCTGAGTTAATTTGTATGTCAGTTAATAATCCCATACCTACCTAATATATTTTGTAAGGAACTTGTTCCTCCTCTTCTACACTCGAGGACAAGTTTTCATTTAGTCATGAGGGTATGATAAAACACATTGTTTATTTTCTTTGATGTTGGGTATATGATGTTAGGGTCTTGATGTGACATCGAGTATTTGATGTTAGGGGGTATACACTAGCCTATAAATATAGCTCTTGGGATCTTGATTTGGAATTAGTTTTTGGTCATTTTTCAATCAGAGTAGTGAAGCTCTTGTAGTTCATTTTCTCCAGAGTTAGAATATTTTATGAGTGCCCACATAAGAAGTCTAAGTATGTACGGTTCTTTGTTTGAAAATTGATGTACCTGAGTGTAGCAGTGTGATGGGAATAATTTGGTCATTTTTCAATCAGAGTAGTGAAGCTCTTGTAGTTCATTTTCTCTAGAGTTAGAATATTTTATGAGTACCCACATAAAGAAGTCTAAGTATGTATAGTTCTTTGTTTGAACATTGATGTACCAGAGTGTAGCAGTGTGATGGGAATAAAAATGAACTCTTTTGACAATCCTTGTAGCACTGAGAATAGATTACTATTTCTTTTAATGCACTTTACTTTACTGCATTTCAATTAAACAATTAATTTCCATTTGTTAATGAACACAAGCAAAACCACTTCAAGCATACATATAGTACTTGGTAACTCAGTAACACTTAACATTTGGTAGTCTAGTAGCACTATATGTGTTAAGGATGTGTCCAGGAAAATGGGCCATTTACTTACATTAGGCTAGATAGGTAGTAAATGAATAGATCTTAAATTATTCTACTTTTCATTCTTTCTATAGGTGATCAAACTTGTAAAATATAAAATAAGAAAAATCATGTACCTAAATTACACTTAAACCATACCCTTGAGCCTCACAAGTGTAGTTGTAAAGACAACAAACATTCTCAATGTCCATTTCACTTCCTAGAGAAAACTACTGTACTAGAGAACTATAGGTCCATGAATTTCGACTAGATCACATGTAAACACCTTAGTGATTTTTATGGTTGGGCGTAGGGGTACCTCATTGCTCATCACTCATGAATGTCTAACTATTGGATTAGCCAATCCTCATGAATGTTTAACTATTTGTTTGTGTTATGGCTAGTATCAATCCCATAGCTACTATAGGTTCTAGCTCCTTACTACTATTCTAAATAAGGTCTAATACCCACTACATTATTATTAGGTTGAGGGATCAACTTCAAGGTCAACCTACATGCTTAACGAATTATTCCTATGCCATATGCTTCATTATAAATCATGTATTAATGAAATATTATTGAAACTAACTTCATTAAAACTTGGTTGAGGGGTTGACTTTGTAGTCAACCTACATGACTGACTAGTCATTCTTGTATTAGTAGATTAATTATTATTTCCATGCTTCCAACAACTTAAACATATATGTACATGCTCAAAATATATACTCTTCATCATTGTCTAATATTATCATTTTTTCAAATATTTGCATGAGCATGGTGATTTGAAAAACAAGGTGAAACTGCATCATAATTAATAGGTCTATCATAGCCTCAAGTTGCAATGCTTGGAGATGATTTCGATGTTAACAACACTATAATATTATGACATAAGATGTTAGAAAAGATAGAAATGAAAATCTAAATTTATGAAAATAGTGAATTATGGTGATTAGAAAAACAAACAAGGGTTAGATTGACATAATAAAAATAAGAAAAGGTAGCTCTAAAGAGGGCTAATTTATAAGGAAAAATGATGAAAGATAAAATATTTCCTCTACCTTGAAAGATTAACTAAGAGATAAGCTTCACTAAGAAACAAGAAGTTTAGATATAGAAACCTTTAAGAGATCCATCATTGATAGCCACAAGCACAAGCATGAGAGTAAGAAAGATACATAATTAACACTAAGAAAGTAGTAATGCCATATATAGGCATAAAATAGAGTCTAGGAAATTCCAAAAATAATAATATAGTTTAATATTGGATCACATGTATCCACAAAAGGGTTTAAGTGATCATGAAAATATTAGAATAAGACCACATGCCTATGAATGGGTTTTAAAGGAATAAGAAAAAAATTGAATAAATCACAAATACTCATTTAACATGCCTTTTTATCATATTCATATATAATTCTAAAATCCTTAGAATAATATAAAATATAAAATAAATGAATGAATAATTATAACATATTAGTAATGAGCCACCACCATCCTTCCAACTTGTCTTACATAAGAGGTTCCAAGCATTATCAAATACCAAGGATATTAATAATGAAAATAAATATAACGATAATATTATTTTCAAAATATAATAAGACCAAGGTCACATGTTCAAATCTTAAGAAGCATATAATCAATACATAATCAAACACAGATACATACCAAGATGTTTAAGGGTTAAATATTACCAGTATATAAGGGGTTTTCAAAGATATTATCCACAAGGTTATAAGAAAATATATGATATATCAATCACAAATAAAATACCAAAGTATCAACATACATATAAACAAAATGTCAAAGGTTCAAACCTCAAGATGCATGATCATAAACATAAGCATAAGAAAGACATTAGAATATACTAACATGTACTAGTAATCATAATAAAATATGATATTACAACATATTAACATAAAATACAACACTATATTTAAGATCTAAGAAAAAGAAAATAAATGAGAAACTTAATTTTCTAGGCTTGAAAAATAGGAATTTCACACATTTCCATTCTTCAAAATATCATTTTCCTTGAAGATTAAAAATGAGATCTTATTACTCCAATGCAAGCTCATACACTATCATGTGAAATAATTAATCCAAGATTGAAGTCCATAACACTTCTTAATTTTGTTAATTTAAGATACTATGGAAAAATTTTAAGTTAAATAATCACTAACCATGCATCTTATGATCATTTCCATACCATACTTTATGATCATGCAATTTTTCAAAATCCTTACATTGAGTTCTATTTTTTATTCTTACTTTAATAATAATTATCTTATTATGGTCTTTGGGAGTCCTCATGTTACATTTCATAGATTTCATAAAATTGAAAATTCAAATTTTCCTCCAAAAATATACTTTTTCATTCAAAAATTTCACAAATCCACAAATATAACTTATTATCTAATTAGACTCATTTTTGCAACATAGAATTTTATTATATAAATCCATAAATTTGGAAAAATAAATTATTATCCAAAATGCACTTTATTAAAGCATGGACATCCAAAATAATGTTGGAAGCATTATAAGAACTTATTAGCATACATCATAAACTTGGTACATTTCTTTAAAAGCTTCATTCCCATTATTTTTCTTGGATGCTACATATAAAAACTTAAATAAAACTTTGATTAGTGATCTAAAGTTAATCTCTAATTTAAACCATCACATCTTAATATTAACTATAGATAAATGAATAAATTTACTTAAGGGATATGAAATAATTACTTAAAAATCCATTAATTACCTAACATCCCAAAATTAATCCTTTAAAAATTTAGTACAATAAATATACAACCTTATACTTCAATAATCATACTTGAATGAACCATAAAGATTAAACATATTATTAATGAAATGTTACACCAATATTCCAAAAATAAATTCGTTATATACAAGTTAACATGAGATACAATTAATAATCACATGGGACATTTTATAAATTCATAACATGGCTCTAAATATACAAAAATGCACAAATCCTTCACCTACATCATACCCTTGCTTTTGCCATGCACTTTGGTCCACTAATCATATTCTTAACTAAAATCTCTATTCATGCCTCTAACAACAATATGCATGAAGCATATGTAAGAAGGATTATAACACCTCCACGTTATAGTAAACCACATTGTTACCACCTAAAACAAAGTTGGAAGATGAGACCTATGGTGAAAAGCACACTATTATAAGAAACACCCAAATTGGTTAACAAAAAAGTTAATTAAAACCATTAGCAATTATCATTAATATGATAATTTATCATTAATTCTTGTTTTAATCTACCAATGAATTTTCCAAATGTTTCTAGCATCAAACATAAAAATAATTATAAGGATGAAACTAATTTAAACTAGCCATCAAGGACTATTTAGTCTAAAACTTCACATATCTAGGACAATCCTCATGAATGTTCAATTATGGGATTAGCTAACCCTCATGAATGTTAAACTCTTAGGTTAAATTATGACTAGTATCAACCCCATAGCTACCCTAGGTCTTAGCTCTTTACTATTATCCTATGAAAGGATTGATATTAATTGGATTTTCACTAGGTTAAGGGGTCAACGTAGAGGTTGTTCAATAATGAATAAGTTAACTACATCAATGCATCTACATTAACACATCAACATTGATGTAGTTTCTGTGTCAACACATCAATGTTAATGTAGTAATAATAAATGACTATATAAATACATAACCAACCACATTTATGATACTATTTTAATCAGTAGCTTATTCATACTCTTTTAGCTTTCTTCCATAAACCTTAAAACCATCAATAAGTGCCTGCAGTGTAGTGTGATGTAATTATCTAGAGTCTTTATTCAAGTATGTTATACTTGGATACATTACATGATTGGCAATAAAGATTAAGATTATTTCACTCTATAGTAGCGCTTTAACAAAGTTTAAATTTACTTTTAATTTCATTTATTTATAATATAATATAGCTTATTTTTTACTTTATTTTGTTCTTAGAATAATAATTTAATTTTCTATCGATATTGAATATGCAAAATGAGTATGACCAACTTCAAGTACAAATATGTTAACATTTTGTAATCCTAGTAGTATACCACTTGGTACAACCAACAATGGACACTTGGCAATCCAACAAAAAAACTGTAAGTTGAGGATGTGTTTGATAAGTGTGGAATGAACACTCATTTCTTAGGCTAGATTAGGATTCATTTTCTTAGTATTATATTAGTTAGTAATTTTCATATTTTAATATATGATTTCTATAACATCTTGATCAAATGCGTTAGTTATACTTAACCATATGTACTAAGGTTCACATGGGTATAACTAGGAAGATAATGACCTATGATTGTGATTAATATCTAGATGTACCACTAGTTCAATTTACTACATACAATCAAGTCACATCTAAATATTTTTGATTTTTGTGGTTAGATAGAGGAACTAATGCTAGTGATCAATATTATTTAAGTTATTCATAATCATTGTTATAACTTAAATGTTTATATCTTAAGGAAAAATATGATTTTATTAAGACATATATAGTAATTTAAAATATCTTATTTTTGTAAAGCCAAATTTTCACTTATTAATGATGTTATCAAGGGATATGATAGAATAACCAAAATCAAAGATGTTATGTCTTATAAAGTTAAAATAATCTACCAACATTTAGATTCTTATTATTTAGACTTTTCTTCATCTTTCATTGGGATGAAAAAAAATATGAGGGAGGGATCTAGAAGGATAAATTGTATTCCTACCTAATCATTCAACTTCATCAATTCTCATGGTAGTTGATGAGACGCGGTTCACACAGGCCGTGATATCGCATCCCCCGCGATATCCCGTCCTTCCCTACGATATCGCGTACGCGATATCGCAGTCCGCCGCCATGTCTATAAATAAGAGGTGGCTCTCCCTTGTGAGGGGATCCTAGTTTTAGTGTAGCGAAGCTCTGGCAGTTTGATCCCTCCAGAGTTAGAATTTTTCCCGTGTCTGCCCCCAGTGTGGTGAATGTAATTGTACGGTGTCTTTATTCGAGTGTGCCGTACTTGGACATGTACATGACCAGCAATAAAGATCGAGATTACTTCATCATTGCAGCATTCACTTAGTTTATTTATTTGTTATTTATTGCTTTCATAGCGCGGTGTGAGTACAACTTAACTATAAGCATCTACAGGTGTGTACGGCTAGTTAAGGAATCGGTTGCTCATCGTGATTAGTCTCTCACCCTTAAACTCCTAGAAGCAGAACGNGTAGGACCAATTTCAAGCTTGAACATGTATTCCCTTGCTAACCTTAGCAACATTATTACTTGGTTCACCTAGTAGCATAGTGCTTGGTAATCCCAATAGTGAATACATCGGTTTAGGATGTGTATGGCAAGCTGAGAATGGACACTCATTGCTTGTAGGCTAGTTTAGACTTTACTTTTTTTTGTTAATTAGTTTAAATAATTAATTTCTTTATTATCCTTTGGAGTAGCTTAAGACCAAAACAACATCAAGAATCATATGCCTCACTTTGGACTAAACCATATGTGACAAAGCTACCACTAGTCCAAGTGGGAAGACAATGAACTATGATCAATACTTAACGATCTAGATGCAAAACTAGTCTCATCCATAAAATTTGACTGGATCATGTGTGAATGCTTGTGATTCGTATGATTGGATGTAGAGGGTACCCATTGCTCATCATTAGCATTGTTGCTGGGAATGGTGCGAGTTATCTAGATTAGTTATATCATACAAGGTCGCTGTAAAGGACTTAACGATATATCTTTCAGAAAATAATAATTATTAAAAAGTCGCATAAATTCACACACAACATGTCTCTCCGACAAGAGGATAATAATGCCACACTTAGTGAGGAAGTTCATTGGAGAACCAATGAGCTATATGACGATGAAGATTGGAGTATACAACCTGAAGTGGGATTTTCCTATAAGAATGAACAAAAACAACGTCATCGTAACGCACGAAAGCCTAACTTACCCGATGACGATGAACCCCCATTGGCCACTACAAGCTTAACGCAAATACAAGAGGCTGTTCGA